>ML333255.1:23036-92083 GCA_005239505.1 Nicotiana paniculata | reverse complement strand
TATTCTAAAGACTTGATTGATACGTAAATTCCCTGTGGGATCGACTCTGGGCATAATACTCCGAATTATATTTGAAACTCCCGTTTAGTCTTTTATAAGACATAGTTGAGCGTGATCACGTTCGCAAAGAAGGAACTGGGTAAGGGTGGTGAATGCCCTGTGCGTTCTCACAAAGGGCACCGTGATCGCGATGGGTTGGGCTCCTGACCCAATGCGATCGCACATCCCACCCGCGTTTGCACAGAGCCCTGCCTTTAGGCTAGCCCAGCTACTCCTTACCCTGTGCGTTCGTAGGGCCCTCTCCGCGCTCGCATAGAAGTCCATGTGGGCCTGGTCAATTAAAGTTGTGCGATCGCACTTCCCAGGCCGCGATCGCATAGAGGAGACCACTGGGAAGTGTGTTTTTATAACGGGATTTAATTCATTTCCTTCATCTTCTTCTTCCTTGGGACGATTTTCAGCATTCAAGAGAGGCAAACGACCTAGTTATTGAAGGTAATTAAATTCTACCCTAATATTAGTTTCATGCATGGATTACAAGATAAATTAACTACCTAAATTAGTGAAAATTAAGGATTTGGGGCAGTAACCTAGGGCTTTTGAAAATGTAGAAAATTACTCGTGCATTGGCTATGAATTCATGCCAAAATCATATATTAATGATCCTTATGTTATAGGTGAGTGTTTCCTTAGAGAATTTTCGAAATCCGGGCATGCGGACCCGGGGTTGGATTTTGGGATTTCTTCAAGAATGGTGAATTTGACTAAATAATAAGAGAATTCCATGCTCTGAATATAAATTGATATATTTGTATAAAATTGGGCTAGCTTCGAGTCCGTGGGTGTCGATTTCGGAGTTTCGAGCGCATTCTTGACCCGGGGAGTAGGTGCGACACGAGGTGAGTCTCCTTTCTAACCTTGTAAAGGGGAACTGTTCCCTTAGGTGATTTAAATGATATATGTGATAATTGTGGGGGCTACGTACGTACAAAGTGATGAGAGTCCGTATGTAGCGGCTATTACTATTATGTCCGGATAGTTAGGCCCACATCATGCCTTGTGTTTTACTTGATATGAACTATATGCTTAATAAATTAAATGTTACATGCAGCTTATTTCCCTGAGGTCATGGAATTTAAGAAAAACTTGTAAGGAATTGTTCACTTAAAAGTAATTTAAAAAGAAATAATGTGTGTGCATGTGACCGCTTCGCAATTTACATTCCGTGAGTGGAGCGTGATTTCCCACACTCTTACCGGAACGGATACGCCACGACGAATTGAGAGATGCACTTTTGGTTCGGTCCGTTCGATCCTCGGCAGTGTATAGAGACGATTACTTTATGGCAAAGATTCACTTTTGGTTCGGGCCGTTCGATCCACGGTAGTGCATAGATGTGAGTACTTTATGGAAAGGTGCACTTATTGGTTCGGGCCATTCGACCCTCGGTAATGCATGCACATGACTATCTTATGACTCCGGTTGGTTGTCCTTACCCTGCATGCGCATGATTTATTTGTTGCTAAATTCATGGACATTGATTTGACAGATATTTTGGGGGAAGGTAAAGTAGTAATTGTTTTATTCACTCCCAGTACTTCATTGGATTTCAGTGCCTTATATATATTTGTTGCTTCCCTGCCTTTGCATGCCTACCGTTTCCATCATATTCTGTTAAATTATACTATTAGACCTTAGTGAGTGTCCAGTCGACCTCTCGTCACTACCTCTTCGTGGTTAGGCGGGATACTCACTGGATACATATATATTTATGCACTCATGCTACGCTTCTGTACTTAATTGTACAGGTTCTGAGGCTGGTGCATCTGGTTGTCGGATCGGAGCTTGATTGTGATTATAGGCGGACCTGACTTCACGGTGAGCTGCTTTCTCCTGGCGATCTCCGGCAGAACCATGGGGTTTCTTTTGCTTATTTCCCGTCTATTTCCTTCAGACAGTGGGACTGTATATTATATCTTTTGCATATTCTATTAGTATGCATGTAGGACTTGTGGCACTAGTTCCTGGCACAGACGTGATAGTTATTATGGATTTCAGGTTTGTATATATATTGGCTCACGCCTCTTCATGACTTCTTTTGATAAAAAAAACTGGCTAATTATCCTTGTCAATTCATGTTTTAAGTTTTAAAAACTGAGTAAGAAAGAACCCTTAATAAATTGAGTGTGGCTTGCCTGACCCCGCTGTTGGGCGCCATCACGACCTAAGATAGGATTTTGGGTCGTGACATCTTGTGTTGGAACGACTTGATGATCTGAATATGTCATTATTTTCATTAACTGATCCACATGTTTATTTAGGGACTTGGTTTGACTATGTCATTGAATATTCCAAATCCTAAGGGACAGTTTCCTCCGCACAAAGTTAGGCAAGGTACTTCCCTTAATTAGGCCAATTCAACACTCAAAAATAGATTTTCTTTTAAACTTCACCTCCGCTCGGCTCAAATCTAGTCAAAAATGATTTAATAATATCAAACAATTCAGGAGAAACCAATTTCAATTAATAATGTTAACATCTTTACACAATTCTCCAAAAGTCAACCCCAGGCCCGCTCGGTCAAAACCCGAGTCAAAGGGTAGATCTCGACTACCCAATTTGGTTTTCAAGTCCGAGTCCAATTCGACTCCCAAATCTCAAATATTTATTTGTCAAAACATAGTCAAAAATCCCAAAAATTTCTCTATAATCTCATGATTTAGATGTTAAATAATCATGTTATATTATCGAAATTGAGTCAAAATCATTTACCACTAGCTTTGTATGAAAATTTCCTCCTAAAATCGCCTCACACCGAGTCTAGGGCTCCAATATATGATAAATTAGACTAAGTCCCTAAATCCCAACCTTTTGTTCAGTTGCAGATGTCGCAAATATGACCAAGGTTTCGTATTTGCGAACCTCCCAAATGCGACAAGTGCATCACTAATGTGATGCCTGCTGAACACAAGGCTTCATAAAAGTGGCCTATTGGTCGCAAATGCAACCTATCCAACCCCAGCCGCTTTTTGCATATGCGATGCTGGCTTCGCAAATGCGAAGCCTGCCACCTCACTTCCCCCTTCGCCAATGAGATAATTATTTCATAAATGTGGTACTCGCAAATGCGAGCTGGTGCTCGCATTTGCGATAACTGCAGCACACCAGTTGTTATGAGACAAGTCCAAACCAATCTAAAACACTTCTGAAACTCACCCGAGCCGCCGGGGCTCCACACCAAACATCCACTCAAGTCCAAAAATATTATATGAAGTACCAAAATTTACACATATGGAAAGAATTAAAAGGGAATACGGGGCTCAAATGCAAAATAAATGGTCAAGTCGTTACACTTATTAGTAATTCATAAAGTAAGCCGATCAACTTTATTTGATTAATATATACTTGATTAACCACTTATTTTGGTACGTGATTATTGTGTTAGCTTTTTCTCTGAACTTAGACGCTACTAATTGATAACAAATATTGGATATTGATAATCTCTCCCCATTTTAGACTAAGTTTAAGGAACTATCTTAGGGTAGATTTTAAGGGATGCCTAACACCTTCCCCTTAGAATAACTTGAACCTTTACCTAGAATCTCACTAGTTTAGCAGACATTAATATATTGATCCATATCCGATTTATAGGTATCCTAATATACCTTAAAATATTAGATGGCGATTCTTCAATTTTTATGAAACTTAGAAGATCCATAAGTTGTATTTTCTTTTAACTCGTGCAAAATAGGGTGCAACAGTCACTACTTCGTTGAACTTAGTTTTGATACTTACTGAGTACATGGGGTCGGTTGTACTCATACAATATTTCTGCACCTTGCATGCAGATTTTGGAGTTTAGCTGTTGTGGATGATGAAGGCTAGCATTGAGGATGTATCAGCATTCCAGTTACAAGCTACCACTTTATTCATGGTAGTTTATGCCACAACCCAAACTAGAGGGCCGCTACGGGCACCCGGGCCTTACTTATTGAGCACTAACATAACGTATCCTTAGCCGTACTATCATGCGTAAATGGGCCAGAAGGACTGTCATGATATAACCTGAACATAACATAAAGAATACTCGACAAAGGACAACCTCAAAATGATATACATGAGATATACGAGCCTACAAGGCCGAACAAAACATCTATACACATGACATATGTCTACAAGACTCTAAGGAGTACATAAATATGATAAGGTTGGGACCGGACTCCACCATACCCATAACATATGTACATAAGCATACTACTCCAAAATGCAACTCTGGAGCAAGTGGAGATTAACAACACCTTTCGCTGAGCTGGTAACCTACTTGAAGGACCGTCAACCTGTATATCGCATGAAACACAACATCCTCAGGAAAAAGGGACGTCAATGCAAAAAAAGTACTAAGTATATAAGGCAGATAAAAACATATGGAAAGATATCAATGTAATAGAGGAATAAGAAACTCAACCTTGGGTCTATATTGCCACTATAGGCCATGATATGCATGAATACAGTATATATGCGCATATACCGTCGTCAAGCCTCTATGGGCATCATCATCATGATCATGATATCGACCAGATCAGGGATGCGTCTATAGCACCGTCATACCATATATATGTATATATAATGTCGTCAAGCCACTGTGGGAATTAATATATGTATATATATATATATATATATATATATACATATATATATATATATATGCATGTGCAAGAGCCATATAGGAACATAATGAATTTATCGGAGCAATGTAAGGTCGTTAAACCTCCGAATATGTTATGCGACGAGCGCAAAAAATAATACGAAATTGATGCTCGCTAGCCAAAGATAGTATAGTTTAATTATCGTCTCCACAGGGATCGGGTTTAAATAATCTTCAAGTAATTTATGATTTAACGTTATTCGGGATGATTAACACCTTGATTGCAATGATTATGAACTAAAATTAACTACTAAATTCAAGCAATTAAAAATTGATCACAAAGAACTAGAGAGTAGAGCAATGGGTTATTATCAAGACGAAGAATAAGGGTTTTGACATGATAGGTGCAACATTGCTATTCTGAATTTGACACTGTTATATTTCACTCTTAAGATTCTATAGATTCTCACGAATTCAATAGGTGATTAGCTTATACTTCCAATTTGGATTCTCTCTCGATTAAATCTAAATCTTTCAAATAAACTAATGTGAAGTGCCGTGAAACTTGCAAGAATCTATTGGCAGGAATGATCTTAGATAAACTTCTCGTGAATATTTCTCAATCTTAATTTAAACGGTAACTCAAAATGCTCTCTCTATTACTTCAAAGAATCACCAAAATAAATTAAGTCATATGTTGCAACAACATTCAATAAGATGTTCCTCTTTCGATTAAACACTATAATGAATAAAATCATAACTAATATTAAAGTTCCTCCAATAAATTCATGCAATTAAACAGTAGTCAAATCCATAAACAACACCCAAGTCACAAAATCATGCCAAACCCTGAGATAAAATACTCATAGATATGGAGAAAGTCATCACAAAGAGAGTTAAGGAATAAGAAAACATTAATCCAATGTTACAATTCAAACCGCGTATTGAATTGGTATAAGGAAGATGAAATCTTATGTCTTGAAGCTTCCAATACTCTCCAAAAGCTTCCAAGGTCAAAATTCCCTTCAAACGTATTTTTTGGTGTATTTATACCATGTAGTAATGGAGCCGGATGAAACTATCCTCTTTGAGCTGAAGTGGGCAAAGCTGGGCGAGAAAACACACTACCTTGGCACGCCATGCGCCGCGTTAGTGGGAAAGTTCAGAGGCCTATCTTTTCACTCTGCAGGAATTTTGCACTAGCACCCCGCTCTCTGCGGCGCATGGCGCGGTAGTGAATTTTTCTCAAAGTGATCTTTTTTTCTCACGTTTTGACATCCAGACTTAGTCCTCGACCTCCGAATGTGATCCTGGTTAAATTTCTTGGGCTTCTACTCATACTTCAAAGCTCCAAATCATCCATTTTATCTCCAAACTTGGCTCTCTGCTAGAAATCACATCCTACACAACATAAAATTCGTAATAAGTACAAAGTACTAACATTTTGGATCAAATACAATCAAAGTATAGAATTTAGAGTGCAAAATATAGTTTAAAATGTGAGTTCCTAGCCTACCATCATGAGGTAACTCATCAATGTATAGCGTTATAAGAAGCAGAAAATACCATCAACATATAATTCATTAGGAACCGAAGATCAATGATTAACATATCATGAATACATCGTGGAAGACAATGAACATGAGCTTCTATACTACTAAGGGTAGAGTCATTTATGAATATCATTCACTTACATTTTATTCATTCGGAATCATGCCAAAAGAAAGAAGGAAGTGCCTTAATATACCATTGTCATTTACTTAACGACTCAACGTATATCTTTCCGAAGACTTCAATCTATTTTAAGACGGTAAAATTTGTAGGTAATACCATAGAAGGACTTACAAACATAGTTCTAAGCTAGTAGATAACTTATAGAAAATCAAACATTATTTACTTTTACTTTTCTCCAATTCCAAAAAACATCAACAACCAGAAAATAGTAAACAACTTAGTTCAGTTATACTTGTCAATAACCAGCCTACACCATAATTAACAAGACTATTATTCAACACGACGAGCAACAAACTCAGATTGGAACCCATTCAAGACCTTATACCCCTTCTTGATCTTAACTTCAACATACAACATAACCAGCATATTACCAAACATATTCTTATAATTTTCCAGCCTTATACCCCTCTTCAACAATACATTTTTTTTACCTTGAAAATGGTATTAATAATTATATTTAATTTTTGGTTCTAAAAATACGTGACTTATTCCAATACTAGTTAAGAGTTAAAAGGCAATGAATGTAAGTAAGAAAAATGAGATAAGTAAACCAAAGTTGTCACAAGACTAGGCCTTCGAGCTCACTAGAATCGGGGACCTCGAGGTCGGATAATAGCAATAAATGAAGAACAATAAATGAAAAGCAATAAATGAAGAATAATACAGTTGTTGGACAAATTTTGGCACGTTAAGCAAGAAAATCAGAGAATGTTCTATTGCAGTAAGAGTATTGTCCCTCTTACAAAATGATAGGGATCCCCTTTATATAGGAGGGGACAATCCCAACATAGTACATGCCTAATTATGACAAAGGAACACTATTGGTACATTTGTATAACAACTCAGTACGGACTTGTACTATTTCTTGCAGACCCTATCAGTCCTGACCACGTGTCCTTGGGAATTTTCCCGCCTTTCCATGACGGTCATCGATTTTTATACTACCTCGAGGATTGTTGTGATGACTTCAATATATTCTCTCGAGGGATACACCTTGGGGCGAACTTCGGACTATGCATCGAGCCTCTCGAGATAGGACTTGGAACGCCATAGAGGCCTTAAAATTGGACTCCCCCGATTTTGGCCGTATACAGATAGTCCCCGCGTTTCTTAGAGTGAAATGATAAGAAATGATTTTGAATTATTGGCTCTTCGATATTCCCCTCGAGACGTCAATCACGTGAGGTCAGCAATTGATGTGACAGAAAAGGTTATACAGAGTTCATGGTAACATGGTTTTCAAAAAGCCCACGAACCGCTATTAGCCGCCTTTTCAACTCCTCCAGTACGCTTAGAGGACTCCTATAAATATTTCAATCCTTCACATTTCATACTTTTACCTTTTACAACATTTTCAAATCCTCACTACCAGTTTTCTGCTTTCATCCCTTCTTTGTACTCATTTCTTCGTTGCTTTCTTCTTCTTATTCTGAAACTTCACCATATTCATGGCCAAAACTTCTAAGACAGTCCCTCAGAAAGAGAAAGACCTTTCTTCTTCACGCTCTTCTAAGAGCAAAACAGCAGTACCCTCTCATGTTGAGGAGTGCATACCCGGGCCCTATGAAACGCCATCTGATTTTAAGGTTGATAGGCCGTCTTCGGTAGCGGGCCGATGCGAACCCATGTCTCGATATATCAGTCTGGTAACCGATATTAAAAAGGTGAAGGTCGATTGTCGTTGGGGGAAAGCGGTGCAAGTGGAGATACCCTCATCTGAAGAAGATATAACTGCAAATAAAGCCGGCTTTCTCAGCGTATACACATATCCCTTCACCTTAGATCTTGCGGACCCTTCTTCGCCACCAATAGATCCATTGATCCTCAATTTTTGCCGACAATATCGAGTGACACTTGGTCAGATCTATCCTTCTTTCTGGCGAATCGACTATCTAATCAGATATTTTTTGAACATGGTCGAGGGGATGCCTTTCACCCTCGACCACCTAATTAGACTGTATAGCCCTCGTCTATATTGAGGTGGCCTAATTAAACTGCATCGTCGATCCTCGAAAGCGTTCTTTTCTAGCATCAACGAAGATAAGGACCGAGGATGGATGAGCTGCTTCGTTTGAGTCAGGACCTTGGACCTGATCCCTGACGAGAAGATGTTGTTCCCCGAAGAATGGAATATGAGTCTTGAGTGTCTATTTATCGAATATGCTTCTTTAATTGGATGTTTTCTTTTCCTTTTTGAACTTGTTCTTTTCTGATGACGCAGCCGTTGAGTGGTACCCCGGTACAGTCAAAGACCTGCCGAGTTGGGTACGACAATTAGATTCCATTTCCCCATAATCTAAGCGCGTTTGGTGCGATTTGGCCAAAACCCGATGGGAGGCCAAAAATCATGGTAAGTTTCTATCACTGTCGTATATGAACTCCTTAGTAAGAGATTTCTTGGTGGTATACTTGATCTTTTGTGCTTATGCAGGCCTTGGTGAAGCCGTTTTGATGACGCTGCCTCCACCTGGCGAAGTGGAGACCCAAAAACCCGCCAAATATAAGAAGAGAAAGAAGGAGATGCCAGCGGAGTCTCCGAAACCAAAGAGAGTCAAAGCTCAAAAGCCTAGGCCGACACGACGGCCTTAACTTCGGCAGATGCTGAGAGTCTTCGCACTGAAGAAGAAGATGATGACAATTGCCCACTAGTACTTAGGGAAAATCGAAGCATCGATGCTTCAAAGGCTGCCGAGTTGGAGACTACTAAGCCAGGGGTTACCGATACGGTCCCGCCTCGGGTTGAGGAGACCCTCGAGGAGGGTTTGAATGAGGTCTCTGAGCCGATCATCGGCCAGGATACATCTTGCACCGATGAGCACTTGGTCGGCAAATTCGAGGGACCCAGCTTTGAAACTCTTTGAGAGAAGGCCCCGATTAGGGTTTTTAACATAGGTGATCCTCCGCCAGGCCCATTGTTTTCTTCAGGACAAATACGGGATGCACAAAATAGGGAAACTCCCGACATGGGGGCTTCCCAGGGAGAGAATGACATATTTGAAGTTTATTTTTCCGGTGTCGAGGAGGAGCCTGATCTCGATGCCCTACTTATTCACGAGGAGGTTGAGAAACTCTAGAAACATTTAATAATACTTGTGCTTTTGAGTTTTGATTCTTGTTTTTCAAACTTCTTTACTTTGTGTTATAGGTTGTGATGCTCTAAGACCGGGCCTTCTCCAGGTTACGAGTCGAGCTGACTCATTGTGATGAGGAGCTTGGGAAGCTTGTGTCGGAGCCGAATGAGATTAAAACTTGGTATGTCCGGAGGAAAAAGGAATTGAATAACCTTCGAGCTGGCTCGGAGAAGGCGCTCCGAGAGCGGTCCTTCATCGAACAGGTAGCTTAGCCTTCGAGGGTTTGCTTTCCGTTATCATAACTCATCGTTCAAAAATTTGACTTGGTTTTTGCAGATCAAGCAGAAGGATGACCTAGAGGGGAAACTTCGGGAGGAGATTGTGGAAAAAAATGTTGAGATCCTCGACCTGAAGCTGAGCATGGACAACATGTCCTCTGAGAAGGACACTCTTCGAGAGAAGCTGACTTCGGCCCAGCATCTTCTTCAGGCTGAGAAAAAGGAGGGCAACAAATATAAAGCGCTTCATGCCGAATCGGTCGCCACGCTATCCACAGCCAAATCTGTGGCCGATGCACTTATATCCTCATACCGAGAAGATGTTGATGGCGCAAACGCTCGAGCCAAGAAGATATCTGAAGAGGACGAGCTAAAGCTGACCCGCGCCCTCGGGCATGCTCAATTAGAAGTTTGAAGGCAGGCATTCGAGGAAGTTCATGCCAAGGGTTTCGATCTTTCTATCGAAATCAAGGAAGCGAAAGCCTTAGAAGAAGTGTCGGCATCACTGATCACTTCCGACGAGGGCTCTGCTAGTGGCTAGGAGAGCAGTGAAGATGAAGACTAGGCCATTTTTCGTTCTTTTTATTTTTTCTTCTTTTGGGTAAAGGCTCCATGTGAGAGCTTTGTAAATGCACTCTTTGTAAATGCACTCGTGTAAATACGCCTTTTGGAATACAAAGAATCTTCTTGTTTCGCTTTTACTTCGTATTGATGCCTTCGATGTTCCGCCTTTATGTGTTTATTCAAAGTCGGGTTCGAACTTAATTTCGAATCCTTCGAGCTTGGCCTTGGCATAACAGAGACCCTTAAAATCGGGCTTCTCTGATTTCAATCACATACTTTCATGAGAAAGGATTGGTAAGAAAACAATTTGACTTCTCGAGCCCTCGAGGCACCATGTGGTGATGTCATTCTTATGACGTGATCGTGAAGTGACCGAAGTGGCCCGCCGGTTCATTTTTCCCAAAAATTCATAATTTCTTCGTCAGAGCTGGTTGGCTATCAACATTAATGAATAGTTGTCGCTTTTATCTTATATATACTTACCTTCCCTCTCATTAAGAATTTCACCGCTTTGTGCAGCCATCTTCCTCTGTAGAGTTCCTTTCTTCCACCATTTTCGCCGTATCAGTTTAAAGCTTTCGCCGGTGTTTTCATCTCCCCTTTCTTGTTTTGAAGAGAAAATGGCTACTATATCCAAACCCGTTCATCAACAAGAGGGAAGCCCCATCTCTACTTACTGCCCGGTCGGTGGTACACCGTCGGTGCTTAGAGAACTAAACTTGAACAGCTTTGCCTTGAAAAACAATTTCACGCTAGAGAAACTCCCCAATGTCCCTGTCCATCGAGAACATGCATCGAGGTATATTTGGTCAATCGAGGAGCGACACCTCGAAGCTGTGAGGAGAGACTGTGGATGGGGAGAAAAAGTAGTAATGCAGATACCCTCTCGGGAAGAGGATATTATGCCCATGTAGAGGGGTTTCTTAATGTGTATACGTACCCCTTTACGTTGGGTCCCCTCGACCGACTCGTGCTCGAGTTCTGTTGAAAGTATCGAGTTACTTTGGCTCAGATCCATACATCTTTCTGGCGGATCGTGCTGATGATGAGATTTTTTGCTGAAAAGGCCGAGCTTGAGTTTACTCTTAGCCACCTTATTAGGATGTATAGGCCTCTACATTTCTGAGATCAAATTAAACTACGACGTTGATCACCAAGTCCTTCTTCGCCAGTGACGATGAGGACAAGGATTAGGGATGGATGAGTCGGTTTACTCGAGTGAGGGTCATTGACATCATTCCTGCGGAGTTCCTGTCGTTCCCCGAGGAATGTAATTTCAAACGTAAGTAATATGCTGTACTTTACTTTGTTCTCAATTTTGCCAGATTTCATAAGAACGCTCATTTTCCTCTTCCATAGCGGTCCTGTGGATGCCAGATGCGGTCCTCGATCTTGCGGACAGGGTTCACAAATTGGCAGTGTCTTCGACCTACGACAAACGCTGTGGCGAGATTTGTCGAAAGGAAAATGGGAGGCGAAACACCATGGTATGTGCTATGTAGTTTCTCTTTCAAGGAATACTTTTCTTTATGTATATTAACTTTTCTGCGGCAGGCATCGGTGAGTTCTCTGAAATGAAACCGTCCCCTCTCGGGGAGGAGGAAGGTCCTTCGGCTTCAGATCCAAAGAAGGATAATAAAAGGAAAGAATCCTCGAGGGACAAGTATATTCATAGAAAAGTAGGACCCGCCCGGAGGTGCAAAGAGGATACAAACATCGACGAAGGTCTTATATTCGTTGGTCGATTTGTGGATGATATCGTTGCCGAAGAGGATGGTTCTACATTGATGGCTCGAACCAGGAGGCCTCCCAAGTCCGTTAATCCCACTGGACTCGAGGCCCCTAGCCTTGAGGGAGAGGCTCCAAAATAAAAGAGGGCGGAAGGTCCTTCATTACCTAATTTGGCAGCTGGTTGTGAGACGTCAAAAAGTTCTCCAAAGAGGATGGGCTCCGTCACACCTTTGCCCGATCAGAGTGCCTCGGGTGTTTTTCCTGAGTCCACGACAGCAGGTCCTTCACCATTATTCTCATATTCCTCCGAAGGTACCACGAGGGACGCTTGGAGCCAGGGGTCGCCCAAATTAGGCAGAGTCCCGAGTGAACACGACCCCTTCTGGGGTTGATCTATCGGGGCTGATGAGACCGAACTAGTAAATGTAAACTCGACCTTTAAAAAGGCTCAGCGACTTTGTTCTGTGGTGAGTTTTGTGATGGAATTACAACCTTTCTAACTTCATACTTTCTTTTCTTTTTCTAATTGGGCCTTCTTTTTCGTAAGTCTTTGACAAGCTTAAGACTGAGCTACTTTGTTGTGAGGACAAGTTGCGTAAGTCCTAGAAAGAGGAGAAATCCCGCAGGCTTCTTTATAATAAGAAGGAAAAGGAATTGGTACATCTTCGGTCGGAACCGACCCGACGAGTATGAAGATGGGCTAGAGAAGCAGGTAACGTTAGTTCTGAATGAATATGGATTCTCCCTCCCGTATTTGGAGGTTAACACTTCGATGTCTCAATTGCAGTGAAAGATCGAATGCTGGAACGCCTTCGGGACGAAGTCAACCAGGTCAATTCAGAGTGCAACAAATTGAAGGCACAGATGGATATCCTAGTTGCGGCCAGAAAGAATGCTTTGGATAAAGTCTCTGCCCTCGAAATTCAACTATGTAATGCTCGAACGAGCAACTGGATTCAGGCGAGCAGGATAGCTAAGCTCGAGACCGATATCTTGACGATGAAGGCCGAAATTGTAGAGGCTCGAGTCAAAGCCGAAGAGGTCCGAGTAAAGGACGATAAGAAGGTGGCCATTTATCTAAAAGATGCTACTGATGCTCAGGAGGAGTTTAGGGGGGATTCCGATCAAGAGAGAAGAAGTAATGAATATGCCCAATGTAGATCCCTAAGGGAACCCCTCGAAGAGATTTATGCTAAGGGCTTCGATCTCTCGGCGGAGATAGAACAGGCCAAGGCGGACGAGTTTGACGCCAAGTTCCTCATTTTTTCCGATGATGAAGCCGATGCTGATGACGATGAGGAAGAGGCCGGTGAGAGAGTTGGTCCCGAGGGAGCTGGTGAAGACATAGTCCCTGAGGGGGAAAAGACTAAGTCCCTAAAGATAGACTAGGTCTTTCTTTCTTGATTTTTTGTAAAAGGCTCCCTGTGGGGGTGCTGTAAATGAATCTTTGTGCCACCATTATATAAAAAACCCTTTGGTTTTACCTTCGTATAAATTTCCAACTTGTTTGTGTCTTTGTTTTGTCTTGAATTTTGATGTTTATTGATAATCAGTCCGGTATGTTGGACTTAAAATAAAAACCCTTAGGTTTTTGTGCTTGATGAAAAATCGCTAATAGTTAATCGTTTAGGGTTCGACCCTCGAGTTAAATCTTGAATCGGGACTATCGACCTTTAGGTTTTAAAATGTTGTCCTTTAGATCGGTCCTTAGGCTTGTTAGGTTGGCCCTTAGGCTCTTTAGGTTGGCCCTTAGGCTATTTCGGTTAGCCCTTAGGCTCGTTAGGTTGGCCCTTCATCTCTTTAGGTTTTCCCTTAGGCTCTTTAGGCTGGCCCTTAGGCTTTTTAGGTTGGGTCGATTCGACCTCTAATATGGCTATAGTTTTCCCCCATTCTGGCTAAATACTATTAAAGCTTTGGTTATGCCTTGGCATGTTTTGTGTTCGTCCGGCTCTTCGACGGCTCAAATAAGAACCTCGATTATAAGCATATATGCGACGACAGTTTAGTACCTCGTGGGGTTCTCTTGAAGGCTGATTTTTCGAAGCCTTTTCATTGAAGGATGATTTTTTTGAGGCCTTTTCATTGTTCGAATATGATATTATCGAATCTCCTTTGCTAATGTCAAAGGTAGCCTGATTAACCGATTTTTTCAAAGTGTTTGAAGGCCTTTAAATCTTATGGCAGAAGTCGGACGTCTCTGATCTGCGTTATTTTGGCTATAGCCTTTTAATATGACTGCAGTCTTTATGTTCGACCGTAGACTTTAATCCCTGGGTGAGACGACCTCGGCATCTATGTCAAGGGTATGCCTTTTTAGGGGTCTTACAAGTTCAAATATATAGCCTTGGTATTAATGTCGGGGTTATGCCCTTTTAAGGTCTTTTAAATTTGAGCACACCTTGTTGAGGTCTTATAAATTTGATTGCCTCATTGAGGCCTTATAGATTCGATGTTGCCTCATTGAGGTCTTATTGATTCGATGTTGCCTCGTTGAGGTCTTACATATTTGATATTGCCTTATTGAGGTCTTATGAGCTCGAGTTCTCGATGGCTCGATAAGTTGACTGTCGATAAACGTCCCCGAGTGTTTAGGAGTATTTGGCCCTTGAGTCGTTTTATGCAAGAATAGTAAACTTCTTTGAGGCACAAAGTGTTTTGATGAACAAGGATTCTTCTTCGATTACTTGATATATGTGTACATGTTTTTGTCCTCGGGGGCTCGATTATTCTACATGGACACGGTTCATTTGACCGTTTGGCCCAGTACAACAATCTTATATCGAGGCCCGCTTAGGCATATTTTCTTCTAAAGAGTAACCCCCGAGGGTGATGCCCCCCAGTATTCTAGGTTGATTGAAAAGAAGCCTTGAATACTTTTTGAGTTTTCCTTAGGTAGCATATTGGTGTTGCCTCGTTAAAAACCCTGTCGGTAAAACCTGTTTGGGATAAAACCCGATCTAAGGGAAAAAGAGTGCAACGCATGATTTAAAACCCAAGGTCTTCGAGCTGGAGGGTGCTTCGATTCCTCTCAATCGAACACCTACAACGAGTTAGTATAAAATATAAATGAAAAAAGGAGAAGGTTATACCTCAGTAATAATAGCGCTTTTAGCATAGATATGTTCCAATTGCTTGGTAGTTGCTCGTCTTCTACGGTGCTAAGTTTGTAGGGCCTTTTGCCTACTACTCTGAGGACACGGTACAGTCCTTCCCAACTAGGACCCAGCTTGCCTTTATTCGTGTTTCGAGTGTTGAAGGTGACCTTTATTGGAATTAAGTCTCCGACTCCGAAGTAGCGGAGTTTTGTTCTTCTATTGTAGTACCTCTTGATTTTTTGCCTTCGGGCGTCCATTCGAACTAGTGCGGCCTCTCGCTTTCCATCTAGGATGTTTGAGCTTCATGTTATACCTTCAGAACCTGCAAATGAGTCAAATGGTCCTTTGCGCGCAGGGACTTAACTAGCATGTCATCAATGTAAACTTCCATAAACTTTCCTATTTGATGTTCAAACATCTTTTTAACTAGGCGTTGATATATGGCTCTGGCGTTTTTTGACCCGAATGGTATTGCATTACAACAATATGTACCGTAGTTCGTGACGGGTTAAGTCTTTTCCAAGTACTCCGGGTTCATTTGAATTTGATTATACCCAGAGTAAGCATTGAGAAAAGTAAGAATCTTGCTGGTCGGCCATGGAATCGATCAAGCGATCGATGTTGGGCAATGGGAATGAGTTTTGAGAAATTTTGTTACCTTGTCTTTGACGAATGCATGCTTTATCTCGGACTGAGGCATGTTCAAGCTCTTCGACCGTTGACTTCGACGTCTTCGATCAACTGTTCCTCGATCATCTTTCCCTCAGGTTCAACCGAGGGTATAGACTGTGATTGTTATTTGGATACCTGCTTGCCTTTGGACTTCTCTGAGGTAGAAGGTGTCGATGTTGGTGCCATATCGTGCACTACGAACATCTCCTTTGCTGCATGCTGATCTCCATACACCGTTTTCACACCGTCCTTTGTTGGGAACTTCATCATTTTATGAAGAGTTTATGGCACCGCCTCATACTATGAATCCACGGCCTTCTAAGCAAGGCGTTGTATCTCATGTCCCTTCGATGATGTGAAACTTATTATCTTGAATTGTACCGTCCATGTTGATTGGGAGGATGATTTCCCCCTTCGTTGTCTCACTCGCCATGTTGAATCCATTCAGGACTCGATAAGCGGGAATGATTTGGTCGAGCAGCCCGAGCTGCTCCACAACCCTCGACCTGATTATGTTGGCCGAGCTACCTGGATCCACGTGCACACGTTTAATTTGAACTTTATTAAAAAGAAAAGAGATTACCACTGTGTCATTATGAGGCTGAGATACGGCCTCGATGTCCTCCTCACAGAATGTAAGAGCATCATCGGATACGTAACTCCGAGTCCGCTTTTCCTTTGTAATGGATAATTTGGTCCGTTTGAACACAGATCCCTGTGGGACGTCGACTCCTCCAATTATCATATGAATGATATGTTGCGGTTCCTCTTGTTCGTTCTTCCTGTTCTCCACTCTTTCTCGAAAGTGATTCTTAGCTCGATCACTAAGGAACTCTCGAAGGTGCCCTTCACTGATCAGTCGGGCTACCTCCTCCCGAAGCTGTCTACAATCTTCGGTCTTATGACCGTGAGTGCCATGGTATTTGCACATTAAATTGGGGTTCCTTTGGGAAGTATCTGACTGTGTTGGCTTCGGCCACCTGGTATCTCTGATCTTTCCCATTTCCGATACGATGATGCATTGATGTTGAAGTTATACTCTGACAATCGGGGTGCCTCAATCGGCCCCATGTGCCTGTCGAACCTAGTTTTGCTCTAAGTCACCGAGAACTCTGACCTTGATCTACCCTTCGATCGTTTCGAGGTATATCACGCCTCGAGTCATTTCTTCGGTCTTCGACATATGGCTGGTATCTTTCCTTGTTTGGTTTCGACTCCCTTTCTGCATTCCTTGACTCTTTTGTTAAGAGCCTGCTTCGATATAGTGAACCCGAGGGGGCTTCCAATTGGTTGTCCTCGACCCTGATCTTCGATTGATAATTGTTATGCACTTCCACCCAAGTCACGGTGGGATACTCGATCAAGTTTTTCTTCAGCTGTTTCAAAGCTATCGAGCTTCGTTCATTCAAACCCTGAGTGAAGGCTTGCACCGGCCCAGTCATCGAAGACTGGTGGTAATTCCATTCGCTCTATCTGAAAGCGGGATACGAACTCCCTTAGCATCTCATTCTCTCTTTGTTTTATTTTGAAGACATCGGACTTCCTTGTAGCGACCTTAATGGAACCATCATGTGCCTTCACAAAAAAGACTGCCAACATGGAAAACTAATCTATTGAGTTCAGGGGGGAGGTTATGATACCACATCATGGCCCCCCTTGGACAGTGTTTCTCCAAACTTCTTCAACAATACGGACACGATATCGTCGTCTTTTAAATCATTCTCTTTTATACCACAAGTATAGGTGGTAATATGCTCATTAGGATCTGTGGTCCTGTTGTACATTGGGATATCGGTCATCCTGAACTTCTTGGGAATGGGCTTCAGAGCCGCGCTCGACGGAAATGGTTTCTACACGAACTTCTTCGAATCTACCCCTTCAAAATCGGAGGTGCGCCCGGGATCTGATCGACCCTCGAGTTATAGCTTTCTACTTTTTTGTCATTGGCCTCTATCTTCTTTTCTCCTGATTCAATCCTTTTGGTGAGGTCCTCGAGCATTTTCACAATAGTGGGGTCTGTTCCTGACCCGTTGTTATTCGATCTTTCCGGTGCTTGCTCAACTCGAGGATTTGTTTCTAGTCCCGCTGTGCTCGGGGTTTTTTGTTGACTCTGTAGCTGATCAATAGCAACTTGTTGTGCTTGCAACATCTCGAAAATGATTTGTAGGCTGACTTTATTTCGAGCATGTGTTGTTTATGCGTCATGTTAGACTTTTCCTTGCACGCTTCCCCCGACATCCGTGCCCAAAACGGTACTTATAGCAATATGTGAGCCAACACCAACTAGGTTGGGAATAGGTGCTACTCCGGGGTTGAGCGGTGGCACACCGGCTGCTGAAGTTGCTGCATTATTTTCCCCGTGGAAACTGAGGCCATTGTTGCTATGGACTGGTGTGTTAGCTGAGTTTGACATGTTTCAGCCTGAAATCAAAAAATCTTGGACAAGAAGAAGTGTAAAGAATAACTTGTGTTTTCAAAAAACTAGCACTAAAACAATCACTATTATTTTTAGCCCTACGGTGGGCGCCAAACTGTTTACCTTGAAAATGGTACTAACAATTATATTTGATTTGTGATTCTAAAAATATGTGACTTATTTCAATACTAGTTAAGAGTTAAGAGGCAATGAATGTAAGTAAGGAAAATGAGATAAGAAAACCAAAGTTGTCACAAGACTGGTCCTCGAGCTCACTGGAATCGGGGGCCTCGAGATCGAATAATAGCAATAAATGAAGAACAATAAATGAAGAGCAATAAATGAAGAATAATAAAGCTGTAGGACAAATTTGAGCATGTTAAGCAAGAAAAGCAGAGAATGTTCTATTGCAGTAAGAGTATGGTCCCTCTTACAAAATGATAGGGATCCCCTTTATATAGGAGGGGACAATCCCAACATAGTTATGCCTAATTATGACAAAGGAACACTATCGGTACAGTTTTATAACGACTCAGTACAGACTTGTACTATTTCTTGCAGACCCTATCAGTTCCGACCACGTATCCTTGGGAATTTTCCCACATTTCCATGACGGTCATGGATTTTTATACTGCCTCGAGGATTGCTGTGACGACTTTGATATATTATCTCAAGGGATGCACCTCGGGGCGAACTTCGGACTATGCTTCAAGCCTCTCGAGATAGGACTTGGAACGCCATAGAGGCCTTAAAATCGGACTTCCCCGATTTTGGTCGTATACACATTTCCTGCCCAAAAAGAGTTAACACAGCAAGAACAACTTTTAGGTGCTATATAATCATTCCTCCTTCTAGCTTGTAATACCATCTTCATAACCAACACTTACACAAGCATAAAAAAAACAATAACAATACAACCAAGTTATTCTACATAATTTCCAGCCACAAAAGTCATATACATAGCCTCAAAATAGTCCAACAACAAGACAACAACGCCTTATGCTATTTCAAGCAATAGTTTGTAATTTTTCATTCAAACAACTAAACCAACACTTGAATAAACTTAAGCATAAGAAAAGAGAAATATAATTACCTTATACAAGAACCAATACTCGAAATCCAAGCTCCTCTTAGCTCACAACAACACTCAACATCATCACAACATCATAGAAGTGTTGTTCCTTACCGTACCTAACTTTTGATGTTGAAATATGGTGTAATCACCCTTGAGATCTTGGAATAACCTAGGAGGGTTAGTAGGAGGGTAGGGACGAAGTTGGTCGAAATATGAGCAAGAATGGTCGTCCAAATCACTTTTAAGATGAAGTAGGTCAGCCACCACCCAAGTGGGTCCCATAGGACTGCCTGTGCAGCCTCGCAAAAATACGAATATCTCTCTACTCCGATGTTGTATCTTCAAACGTCTTAATACGTTAAAAACTAAAATTGTAGATATTCGATTTGATGGCCTGATCACCCCATAAATCCAAGTACTTTGCTTGAAAAGTCAGTCACATTAGACCCAAATTTTAGCAAAAACATGAACGTAACTTGCAATAACTTTTGTCAACATCTTATTTACAACTTGCTTGACTTCAAAACTTAACATACGAAAATTATATGATTCAAATACCTTAAAAACGACCTCATGGTCATACTAAGCACTCCTAGTTTGACCCCAAAAGTACGGGTTATAACATCTTTGGTCCATTTAACTTCCAACCGTCTCGACTTCCTTAAAATTTATTTTAACCCATCATTATCTTTTTAAAGGTCCTTCAACTCTCCGGGTCATTTGATTCACTTAAGGCGATTTCTAATATGAAAGTACGGAGTGTAATAGTTTAGGGCTCATATTTTTGTTTATGTAAGTTTCAAACAGATGATGTAATCTTTTTTCATATCAGAGTTGTATTCTTATTCTTATTCTTAGTTGCTCATGACTTGTACTATCAGTCTTAGGATATTTGTATGAATTTTCACAATCTTATTTGTTGTTTATTGATGATTTTTTGTTCGAGTTTTATTATATGTAGTTCGGCTTACCTAGCGGGTTGGGTTAGGTTCCATCATGACTATGTGAGATTTTAGGTTGTGACATATTCTTTGGGCTAGAGCATGATCGTATGATGGATTTGGAGCAATAAAAGGTAGATTTTGAAGAATAGAGGTAGCTCGGGAAGAGATAAATGTCTTGCTTACCCTCGACTTTATGAATTTTTTCCTAAAATGGACTTTTTTGCTAGACTCTTCATGGTTGGTGGTAATGTATATGTAAGGTGATGAGTGTATATATGAATACCAAGGTTTATCCATGCTCGGGGTAATTGTAAGTTTTTTATGCTTTGAGCTGTGGAAACAACCTCTTGTATAAATAGAGGGTAAGGTTGTGTACGATAGACCCTTGTGGTCCAGTCCTTTCACAGATCCCGTGCATAGCAGGAGCTTAGTGCATCGGACTGCCCTTTTATTTGGTATATGCTTCACTTCATATGTTATACTTGAGTTACTTGTGTCGTGACTATATACGCATATTTAGATGTTAGTATCATGTTATAGGAATCTCTCATATACTAGTTTAAAATGATTGGATATTATATGTCATGAATAGATGTTATATGACCATTTGAGCATTTTATTCATGCCAGAATAATGTTATATGTATTCTTCACATGCTAGTTTAACATTATAAATTTTACATACCTTGTTTTACATGATGGAAATTCTTAGTCATACATTGTTCCTTAGATGAACCTTGTTAGAAAATATACTTTGTTATCATCGCTTATTTGAGATTGTTGTGCGAAGAATTGAGTTGTTGAGCTTGTGCATTCATGTTTCTATTGAGTTATCATTTTGAGCACGTTATTGCATGTTCCTGTTGAGGTATGAGTTTGAGCATGATTATTTTATGTTCCTATTTGTGCGTATGAGATCACGTTCCTATCGCGTGTGAATACAGATCCGTCACTCTACAGTCACTAAACACTAAAATTCCGTCGGTAGTGTGCGCAAAAGTTTAGAGGCCAACGGGTTTCTGGTTTGATTATGATATCAAATGATGAGTTTGAGAATAAAGGTGTAAGTTTTATTTTATTTTAAGTGATCTTATATGTTTATTCATGTATTTTTACATGTTGTATTCATGCATATCATTTATATCTGCGTTTTGATGCATTCTACACATGCATAAGGCTTGTTAGCAGATTGTTGGACATTTAGGCAGTATTGGTTTGATGTAAAAGTTGATTCATTGTCATACATTCCTGATATTAGACTCTTAGTGATGCATTTTATATAAATGTTAACTATGCATATCACTTTGTGTAATAACTCGGCCGGTCATTTTGTATATTTGAGCCTCGTTCCCCTATTTGATGCTTTTTTTATGTGAATTTGGTATTTGATGACTTGTGGGGATGGTTGATCTGGTTTCAGAAAGGTTTGAGAGTGATAGAACACTTAGTTTTATTTTTGGAATCTTAAGTTGTAAGAGTTGACCAAGGTTTTACTTTTGAGTGAACGACCTTGGATTGGTGATTTGATGGTTCGAATATCTTCATATGGTGATTTTGGACTTGGACGTATGTATGGATTTTGTTTTGGATGTTCTTAGTGGATTTTAATCTACTTGTAAAAAGTTGGCAATTTGAAGAAATTGAGAGTTCATAAGTTTGACCATAAGTTGATTTTGATGTTATCGGGTTTCGATTGATGTTCCAGGACTTTGGATAGGTTCGTTTAATTGATTATAACTAGTGTGAAAAGTTAAGAGATAGATTTTGATCTTCAATTTTGGGTTTTGATATTTGTAGTGTTTCGAGACTTTGCATAAGTTTGGATTAGGCATTTGAACTTGTTCGTAAGATTTGACGAGGTCCCACGACTCTCGGGTGTGTTTCCAGATGGTTTCGGACCATTTTGGTATTATTTGGAATTTTTGGTTCTGAGCAAGTGCAAAATCACACCTGCAAAGGTTCTATGTGTACCTGCCGAGAAGGAGGATTTGGGTAGTGGTCGCACCTAAGATGGTATTTCCACAGAAGCAGCACTGCTTATGCGAAGTTGTTGCACAGAAGCAACCTTCTCTTTTGCGAAGAGATGTGCGCACCTGCGGTAGATGGTCAGGCAGTAGGGTGCTCGCAGAAGCAATATTGCATAAGTGATATTTTGGCTGTAGATGGAGAAGTTCTAGCCAAGCACTTTTATATCGAGTTTGGCTTATTTTTCACCAATTTTGAGTTTTGGAACATGGGAAGAGGGGATTCTGGAAGACATTTCCATTACGTCTTTAAGGGTAAATAATTTCTATTTGGATTTGATTATGTATCCCGATTCCCGTGGATTTATACAATTAGAACATGTAACTTAGAGAGAAATTTATGGTTTTGTCTATACTTTAAGAGGATGTATTTTGGAGATTTGAGGGGTTGATTTGGACTCGATTTTGGAATCTAATCATATTTTTGGACTCGTGGGGTTATGGGTAGTCGGAATCAACCCCTAGATTCGCGTTTTGACGATGTGGGCTTTGGTTGACTTTTGAAGATTTGATTATTGAAGCTTTATTGTTTAGGATTTATTCTTATGGATTTGTTTGATGTAATGGAGTTATATTTGACTAGATTTGAGTCGTTTAGAGTTGTATAAGAAAGGAAAAGTGGTTGTTGATTGATTTAAAGCTTACCGGGTAGAGGTAAGTCTCTTGTCTTTCCTTGAGGAGGGAATTTTCCCATAGATGATCTATTTTCTCTTTGTTGCTTGATTTACGTGCCACGTATATGTAATATGGTGAGCATATGTGCATTGCTAGGTTGTGATCATAGTCGGATAGAGTTAAGCTTATATTGTGCCTTTTTGGACTATGCGAATTGTTTATCCATGTTTCCGTGATACTATGACTACGCGATGATTCTTAAATCATAATTGGACACCATGCTAGGGCTACAACTTATTGATTTAGACATGACAGAATTCTTTCACCGTGTTGGGCTTTTTAATTTAGCCGTAACAATTGCCTTTCTTGGTTTACGATTTGATGGCTATTGGTTTATTTTGCTCTTATTGATATAATGATCAGACTTAAGAAGAATAAATGAGTATATTAAATTATTTTATGAAGTTGGAATACATGATTAATCGTAATCATCTCTTATTCATGTAAATATTCATCTATATTTTATTATTATTATGTCCTGGTACATCATTGTTATATCATCTCACATGCATATGCATGATTGGAGAGTTGGTTATTGATGAAAGTTGAGGACTTCAGGCACCAAAGACATTGTGAACGGATATTGATTATTGATGATAATGTGATTAGATTGGGTTGCACGCTGCAAATAGTAGTATGTGTGGATCGGGTTACACGACGCAATGATTATGTTACTAGATCGGGTTTCACGTTATAACGTTATTATTTGTGGATCGGTTTTCATGCAGCAATGACGCTTGGATTGGATCCATCCCTCCGGAGTCAGGTGTTTACCCATGTTACTTTGGGCCCTGTGAGCACAGAAACCCAGGTTTGCTATTAGTTAGACACTTGGCCAGTGTCGGATATATGGACGTTTGCATTGAGATTATTGGTGTTGGTTCATGAACATGCATTGATAGCTTAGACTTATACAGTTTATCTTATTTATATTTGGCTCTTGACTAACTAATATCATGACTATGAAAGAAACTAAGATAAAGGATATTGCCTTCTATCTCTTGTTTGAAAAGCATGTATTCTAGATTTACTATATTTCTACTGGTGAACTTGATTGATGATATCATGTTTTATTCCTTGTTCTGATTATGTTTCACATACTTATTGAGTTTTTAGTAAGTATTAGTGTCAACTCATCGCTATTACTTCTTCGAGACTAGACTTAATACTTAATGAGTATCATGGTTTTGTACTCATAATACACTTCTGTATTTTTTGTGCAAATTTTGATGTTGGTATTAGCGATACTCGTTGTGCTGAGTAGGAGAATTCGTGTTAGAGACTTCATGGTTAGATGCCTTACTTAATCCAATCCGCAACACATGGATTCCCCCTTCCCTACTCTTCTATTCTGTGTTTGCATTTTTCTTTCTAGATAGACGTTGCATTTGATTTAGACTACTTACCCTTATAGATGCTTGTGATATCTTGGCACCAGGTTTTGGGAGCGTGTTGTTAGACAGTTGTGGTAATGTTTAGACCCTATCATGGTTTTGTATTTATAAAATTGGCTTTTGAGGTCTTCTCTACACTGTTATTTATATTAGAGAGTTGTTAAAGAATTAATAAATTTGCTTTATTTATTATTGTTGTGTGTTGGATTGCCTAGCGAGCAGGCTAGGAGCCATTACGGTATTGTCCCAATTCACTCCAAAACCTTCCCGAAACCAAACTAACCACCCCGGCAAGTCACGTAACCATAATACATGTGTAAAGCATCAAATGGGAGAAACGAGTCTAAAATACTCAAAATGATTAGCCGGGTCTTTACATGAAATGACTTGTTGAGTATTTTATTCTTGTTAGTATAATATGATAGGCATCGTTCTCATGCTAGTTTAACATTACGGATTTCATGTGCCTATTTTTTAAAACTACTTAGTTATACTTATTTGAGACTATTAGGAGTCTCGTTAGCTATTAAGGCATGTGAACTCATGTTCCTATTGAAGTATCAATTAGGGAATGTCATACATGTTCCTATAGGGAATGCGAGATCACATTCCTTGTGTGTATGAAAAAGGACATCCCTATATAGTCACTAAACATCGGAATTTTGTCGGTAATGTGCACTCAAGTTTGAATGTGATACTTGTTGATAAGTTTGAGCATAAATGTGGAAGATTTATTATGTTTTAAGTGATATTTTATGCCAATTTATGCATTCCTATATGCTTTAATTCTGCATATCATTTATATATGTTGAATTGATGCAATGGTCATATGCAGTAGACATGAGTAATCAAGATAGGTTGTTACATGTTCTTTTTGTGCATATCTTATTATGCTATTTATGTGCTTCTTTTCTATCATGTTTATGTATATGAACTACATAGGTAATTAAACTAGGTATCTTTTGACTAAATCCTTGCTACTAATTCGTTGGGAAAATTGTCAGTGATACTTTCTGACTACTGTGTTAGTGTACTCATACTATAAAAATACTAATCCAGGTACGGGCGATATCATGAGGGAGCATAAGAGTAATTTGTGACTATTAGGGTGATATTCTTGGATTGGATCGTAGTGACTTGGAGTCTTCTTATTATGTTATTACTATTTTTATTTCAATAGTGATGTACTTATTCAGATATATGTATTATTTGGTTGTAGTAGATCATGACTTAGTAACACCAGTTACTAGGGATATTTTGATTATTTTAGCATGATGATAAACTTATTACTACTTCATTATCAAAGATTCAACTATTAGACTTTATTATATTATCTAGTATCTTATTTTTGACTTAGCTAGTATGCCTAACGGGTTGGATTAGGTGTCATCACGACCAAGGTGGGATTTGGGTTGTGAGAAAGTAATATTACTAGTCATGAGCAATGTCTAATAGAGTCTTACTGATCAGTACAAAGACATCTACACTTGTCTTCAAGAGGCTATAGGATATTTAGGAAACTTTCTTTTCTTTCTTTCTTTATTTCTTTCCATATCATGCATTATTTGTTCAACTCAAAGTTTGAATCTTTCTCTTTCATTCTCTCATGGATGGTGAGGACACGTAAATCACCGGTTAGCGAACAGGAGCTAGTGGGCGAGGTTGCAGCCACTACTAGAGGTAGAGGAAAAGGGAGAGCACTGGTTGGACCTTAAGCCAGGGCTCACATAGTTGCACCCACTCACGGTAGAGAACCTATAAATTCTCGCGGTCGTTCTAGAGTTGCTTCAGTTGATCAGCCTGCAACTCTAGAGGTGGAGTCCAGCACAGCTTTCCGAGGATTTTACTTCTACCCTTGTGCTTCAGGAGTCTTTGATCCATATTTTGGGATCCTTCGAGAGCATGACGAAGACCGGAGTATTTCTTATGGTTCTAGATACTTCTCATATAGGAGGAGGAGCCCATACGCCAGCTATTCTCACTCTAGAATAGCATACTCCTATCTTTTAAACTCAAGGAGTTAAGCCAATTGGGGCACTACAGTCTATTACTACTCCATATCCCATTATTGTGACCCAACCTACAATTAGAGCTACTATGCTTGTTAAGAAGAAGAAGAGGATGGATATGTTCCATGATTTGTTTCCTTTGCATTTCAATAGTGGCTTAGCAGTTGATGCTCATGATTTCTTATACACGTGCTATGAGATTCGGTATAATTTAGGCCTTATCAAGCCCAATATAGTTAATTTCACTACAATCCATCTTAAGAGCCAAGCCAAGCGGTGGTGAAGGACTATGAGAAAAGCAGGCTATTCGGATCATTACCACTTACTTGGACTCATTTTTCATATCTCTTCCTAGAGAAGTTTATTCTGCTTACTAAAAGAGACAGTTTACGTGGTCAATTTGAGCATTTGCACCAAGATGGAATGACAATTAGTACGAGATGAGGTTCATAGAGTTGTCTTATCATGTTGATTTATTGATTCCCTACGAGAGAAGAAGGTTAGGAGGTTCATTGGGGGGCTTATTTTGGTATTAGGCTACAAAATAGAATGACAGGTCGATGAGGGGACTACTTTTGGCCAAGCTATTGTGATAAAAAAGATGATTGAGCGTGTCCAAAAATAGGATAGAGATGAGCGTGAGTCCAATAAGGCTCGTCGCTCAGATGGATTTAGTGGTGCCTCATATGGAGGCAAGGGTTATCTTGGAGAGTTTTAACAGGACAGTTCAGTCATCCCTCCAAACTTCTTATGGTTCTCTAGCAGGTTAGAGTACCTACACTACACCAGCAAGATACTTAATAGTCCCAACAACATGGATGTTCTCGCAGAAGTTGTTTTGATTGTGGAGAGTTAGGCCATAATAGGAAGAATTATCACAAACGTCAAAGAGGTGCTAGTCACATCCAACAGAGCAATCAGGATTTAGTTCTAACTCAGTTGCCTTACTATTTACCTAGCCAGCCGTGGGTGGTGCCCATCCTAGTAAAAGTCATCCCAGACTAGTGAAGGTCAAGCTCATTGCTTTGCTTTTCCCTAGAGGCTAGAGGTAGTTTCGTCTTAAGCAATCATCACATGTATAATTTTTGTTTTCCCCAGGGATGATTCAATATTATTTTACCCTAGTTATATGTATTATTATGTGTTATCTTACTCTACATCATATTTGGGTTTGCCTCGTAAGTCTCTTGATATTTATGTTTTTGTATCTATGCCGGTTGGAAATTCTATTATTGTTGATCGAGTCTATAAATCTTGTGTGGTTACTATTAATGGATGACATGTTGGTTGTTCTCTTATTATTTCATTTGGTTATTTTGAGGTGATTCTTGACATGGATTAGTTGTCTATGTATCATGTTAGATGAATTATCATGCTAAGACCATTACATTAGCTACGTCGGGATTGCCTAGCTTGGAACAGAGTGGGACACTTAGTCACTCCATGATTAAAAGTGGTTTCATTCTTGAAGGCACAATATATGGTTGAGAAGGGATGTTTAGTATATATAGCTTACATTTAAGATACTAGTACAGAGATTCCTATTGTTATATGCTACCGATTGGAGGGAGTTTCTGGATGTATTTCCTTTAGATTTAGTGGGTATCCTGTTGGACGGAGATATCAATTTTGGTATTGATTTGGTATCATACACACATCCCATATCTATTCCATCCTACTGTATGGCTCCAACTGAGTAGAAGGAACAGTTGAAAGATAGGATTTCATTAGATTGGGTGTTACTCCTTGGGGTGAACCACTGTTGTTTGTAAAGAAATAGGATGGTTCAATACAAATGTGTATTTACTATCAGCAATTAAATAAGGTTACCATCGAGAATAATTATTCACTACTTCACATTAGTGATTCGTCTGACCAAATTTATGGTGCAAGGTGTCTCTAAGTTTGACTTGAGATCTAGCTACCATCAGTTGAAGATTAGGTCTTTTGACATTTCTATGACAACTTTCAGGACTTGTTATGGGCATTATCAGTTTCTATCTATGTCATTTGGATTGGATAATACCATAACAACATTTATAGATTTGATGAATTGGGTGTTCAAGCCTTATTTGGATTCTTTATTATTGTATTCATGACATATTGATCTACACCCGTAAGAAGGGGAGCATGAGCAACATTTGAGGATATTGCTTTAGATTTTAAGGGAATGCAAGTTTTATTGGGTCATATCGTGTCTAGGTAAGGTATCAAGGTTGATTCTAAGAATATTGAGGTAGTTTATAATTGTCCTAGACATACTACGCCTACTAATACTCAGAGTTTCTTATGTTTGGCATGTTACTACCGTCATTTTGTGGAGGGGTTTTTATCTATTATAGCCTCATCGACTAAGTTGAATTAGAAAGGTATTCCTTTTATATGGTTTGATGAGTGTGAGGAGAGCTATCATAATTTCAAGACCGCATTGAATAATACTCCGCTTTTGATGTTTTCTGTGAGTCAAGAACTTATACAACATATTTTGATGCTTCACGCATTGGTCTTGGAAGTGTGTTGGTGCAGGATGATATGGTAATTGCCTATACTTCATGGTAGTTGAAGGTGCATGAGAAGAATTATCCTATACCTAACTTGGAGTTGGTGGTGATCATTTTTGCAATGAAGATTTGGAAGCAATACTTGTATGGTGTGTCTTGTGAGATTTGCATTGATCACCGTAGTCTTCTGCATCTATTCAAGAAGAAAATTTTGAATTTGAGCTAGATGAGGTAGCTTGAGTTACTCAACGATTATGATATCACTATCTTGTATCATCCAAGAAAGGCTAATGTGGTGGTAGATGCCTTAACTGTGAAGGTGGAGAGTATCGGTAGTTTGGCATACATTTCAGTTGAGGAGCATCCTTTTGGACATGGATATTCAAGCTTTGGCCAACAAATTTTTGAGATTCGATTTTCTGAGCCTAGCAAGGTTCTTGCTTATGTTGTTGTGCATTCATCATTATTTGAGCGAAGCAAGGCATGATAATATGATGATCCTTATTTTCTTATACTTAAGGATGTGATGCATCAATAGTGATAAAAATGTTGTCATAGGTGATGATGGTGTTATACGACTATAAGGTCGAATTTGTGCACCTAATATTGATAGATTTAGGGAGTTGATACTGTAAGAGGCTCGTAGTTCAAGATAATTCATTCATCGAGGGGTTACAAAGATGCATCATAACTTGATACAATATTATTGGTGGCGTAGGATGAAGAAGGCCATTGTTAGGCATATTTTGCGGTATTTAAATTGCCAAAAAGTCAAGTATGAACATTAGAAACTGTGTTGTTTAACTTTGAAGATGGTTATACCGTAGTAGAAGTTGGAGCATATCATTATTGAATTTGTGGTGGTCTTACCACATACTTTGAAGAAGTTCGATGTAGTTTGATTATTGTTGATAGATTGACTAAGTCCGCGAACTTCATACTGGTTTTGACTACTTACTCATGGGAAAAGTTGGCACAAACTTATATCCGGGAGATATTTCATTTGCATAGGTTGCCTATTTCCATCATTTTAAACGGGAGTACTCAGTTCATATCTCACTTTTGAAGGGTTGTACAACAAGGGTTGGGTACACAAGTTGAGCTTAGCCTAGGTTTTCACCTGCAGGATAATATCAGACTATTCAGATCCTCGAGGATATGTAGAGAGAATGTTTAATTGACTTTGGAGGTCATTGGGACCAGTTCTTGCCTTTGGCAGAGTTTTCATATAATAACAGTTACTAGTCCAAAATTTAGATGGCACTGTATGAGGCTTTATGTAGTAGGCAGTGTCGTTCTCCTATTGGCTAATTGATCCTAGTGAGGCTAAGTTTTTGGGTACAAATTTGGTATAAAAGACTTTGGAAAAGCTCAAGTTAATCCAGGAGCAACTTTTTACGGCTTAGAGTAAGCAAAGAAGTTATGCGGACCAGAAAATTCATGATGATGTGTTCATAGAGGTGAGAATGTAATATTGATATTTTCAATCATGAAAGGTGTGATGAGGTTCAGCAAGAAAGGAAAGTTGAGCCAGAGGTTCATAGGTCCATTTGAGGTTTTTAGAGAGGTTTGGAGAGGTGGCTTATAGGCTTGCCTTGCCTCCTAGTTTATCGGGGGTACATTCGGTATTTCATGTATCCATGTGTCAAAAGTACAATGAGAATAAGTCGCTTGTTTTGGACTTCATCATAGTATAATTGGATGAGAATTTGGCCTAGAAAGAAGAGTTGATGGCTATAATGGATAAATAGGTTCAACTGCTAAGATCAAATCAGATCGTTTCAGTTAAATTGCTTTGCAAAGGTCAAGCATACGAGGAGGCTACTTGGGAGATTGATTCAGATATGTGTAGCAGATGTACTCACCTATTTGATAGGCTGAGTACATTTCTAATCCCGTTCAAGGATGAATGTTTGTTCAAAAGATGTATAATGTAACAACCCAACCAGTTATTTTGAGTTTTACACCCCTTTCCCTAATTTAAAGATTTCTATAGGTTCATTTAGTGTTTATTAACTTACGAGAATGGGTAATTTGGACCCTAAAGGTCTCGAGAAATATTTGGGACATTATATTGCTATTTGGAAGGTTAAAAGAATTAAGCAACGACCTTACCCCTTGATTCTAGAAATATCAAGTTGGTTCATGCTTTTGAGGCTTCAACTAAGTGTATGTGATATATTTAGACGTGTATGAATGTTTGGACTAGTATGCGAGATACTCGGAAGCATTTCAGCACTATTACATCAAAAACTGGAACTGTAAGCCTCTTAAATTTGACTTGAGTCATCATTTGGAGTTGTAACGCTTCGCTTCGTGTACGATCCTTTAGATAGGTTCGTTTAGGGCATGTAGAATTGTTGGGATGAATTCGAGAGGTAATGGGAGGATCGCGTGAGTTTTAGGGCATTCAAGGAGGTTTAATGTGAACCAAGATTCTGCATACAGACCTGTCACATTGTAGGCCACGCCGTATGGCACGAGGTGACATGCCATTTGGTCTGCAGTTTTGGCTACTTGTATAAATAGTTCCTATTTCGTGTTTTGAGCTTATTTCATCATTTTTGGAGCTTGGGAGCTCATGTTTTAGAGATTTTGAGCAACATATCTAGGTTGAGACTTTAACCGCAATGACGGAATGTTCCCAAATTGACCTTATTTTCTATTTGCTACTTGTATAGAAAGAATATATATATGCAAGTGACGAGCGTATATATAGATTTCATAAATTTTCATGCTTGGGGTAAAATATTAAGTTTTTATGCTTTAGTTGCTCTACTTGCTTTTCTTGATGTATGACTACTTGATCATTTTATTCATGCTAGAATAATATTATAGGCATTGTTCCCATGCTAGCTCAACATCATGGGTTCTATGTACATTTTTAAATAGTTAAACTACTTAGTCATATGGTACATCATATTTGTACCTTGTTAGCATACATACGTATATTATTCTTATTACTTTTTGAAGGTTTTTGTGAGCTTTCAGGGCGTGTGAATTAATTTCCATTGAGGTATTAGTCAGTTCATGTCATGTCATACATGTTCCTATAAGGCATGCGAGATCATATTCCTGGTGCGTCTGGAAAAGGATCTATCCCTTTAGAGTCACAGAACAACAGAATTCCACCAGCAGTGTGTACGCAAGTTTGATTATGATAATGATTGATGAGTATGAGCATAAATGTGGAAGATTTATTTAATTTTAAGTACTACTTTGTGCCAATTTATGCCTTCCTATAAGCTTTACTTGTGCATATAATCTATATCTGTTGAATCAATATAATTTTCATATGCATTGGACATAATTAGTCGAGATATGGTGTTTTAGATCATATGCTTTTTCTTTTTATATCTAATTATGTTGTATTTATGCTTATTTTATATCAAATGAACTATAGCAGTGGTTAAAGTGAGTATTTTTGACTTAATACTCGCCAATACTTCGCTGAGGAATGATGTTTACTTAGTATTGTGTCGGTATACTCATACTATACTTATATTTTTATGCAGATACTGATTCCAGTACTAGCAATACTCAGAGGAGTTCTTAGGAGTAGTCCTTGACTATCATGGTGATCTTCTTGAATTGGATCATAGTGCCTTGGAGTTTTTCTTATTAAGTTATTATTATTATTTGATCTACTTATTTAGATGTATGTGTTATTCGTTTGTAGCAGTTCATGACTTAATAACACCAATCCTTGGATATTTTGATTATTTCTTCATTACGAAGCATCCTTCGTGAACATGGACCAAGGCTCGCATTTGCGAAGCACAAAACTGCTTCAGCCCAAAACTCTTTTTCGTGATCGCGGAAGGACCCTTGAGATGGGGATGCATCGCCTGCCACACCTAGGTAAACCCCATGCACCATTGCCTCCAGCCCTTCACAAATGCATCTCCCTCTTTGCGATCACGAAGAATAACGACCCCTAGCCCAAATTACTCTCTGTGATTGCAAGACATGCTCTACGATCGAAATAAAGAATCTGACACCAACAAAAATCCGCAACACCAAAAATACTCCGGATGGTCCCAAACTCGTCCGACCCACCGGGACTCCGTCCAATCATAACAACAAGCCCATAAATATTATTCTCACCTATCCAAAATCTCCAAACACATACGAGATAATAACATCAAAGAACCAAAGGTCAAACAACATATTAAACTCTCTTAAGTTCATAAACTTCTAAACTTCCAACCAAGTGTCTGATTTATGCCTAAACACTTTAGATGACAACCAAACTTTGCACACAAGTTCTATTCAACAAAATGAACCCAACCATAGTTCTGGAATAACAATCTGAGTCCGATATCATTAAAGTCAACTATCGGTCAAACTAAAAAACTCTTCAATTCTTCAAATTGCCAACTTTTGGCAAATAGAGCCAAAATCATCAGGAACATCAAAGTTGAAATTTGGACATACGCCTAAGTCCAAAAATCATCATACGAATCTATTGGAACTATCAAATCACGATTCCGAGATTGTTTACTTAAAAGTTAAACCTTGATCAACTCTTACAACTTAAGCTTCCAAAAATAAAACTAAGTTTCCAAATCACCCACAGAATCCCATGAAGACCAAACCATCCATCCACGTAAGTTATAAAACATCAAAATACATATACAAAAAGCATCAAATAGGGGAATGTGGTTATAATACTCAAAACAATCGGTCGGATTATTACACAAGGGCGTCAATCCATTATGCAATTGGATCAAGCTATTTAGAGAACATCTTAATTATACATCCAGTCCGGCTGCATTAAGAAAGTATTTGACAACAAACGAAATGAGTGAGTCAACTTAACTTAGGTCATGGTTATTTATAACAAGATAGGATTCTTAATAGCACGATACTAGTCAACTAGAGTTAACGAGATTCATGACTTAGATTATTCTTTAATTATGTATTTTCTCTATTTAGTGTAATTAGTCTTAATAAAATAATTAACTTTTTGCTCTTTGATTTTAGGATAATAGGTACCAATCTTAGTTGCATTTATATCTTGCTCCCTATGAGTTTGATAATTGAGATACTTCTATTTAACTATATTAAAATTTGACTAACCTCGCTTGCTCAATGGGTTAATTTGATATTGTGAGAGTAGCATGTTAGTGGGTCAAGTTTCACGGATTTGAACTATCAATATACTGCTCATCTTCCTCTAATCTTCTTATGTATCTAGCAACTTTGTTTTTTCTGGTGTCTTCAAATCCCTATCAAAACCAGCTTCTCCCAAAGGTATTTCCTAAGTAGGAATTTTTCTTCTCGGTTTTACTTCTCATTCATTCTCTAGGAGCTCTGCTCTTCATTAACTTTTGAGTCATTTTCTTTGAATTACCATCTTCTTGTGAGTCAATATTGCTATCTAGATTTGTTTCAGTATTATCGAGATATGAGATATCACCTATACCAACATTAACATCTTCATTAGCTCAAGCTCATTATAAGCCTTCATCCGCTCCTGCATTAACATCTTGTAAATTATTTCTCTTACCAACTAAATCTTCCTCAACAGCTTGTTAGAGAATTTATATAAGTATCATATTTGTTGTCATAGCTCCAACTGAGTCAGTAACATTTCACCATCTACCGACCAATAAAGAAAACCTAATGGGACCCATCTTCTACTACCTCTAGGTAATCCACGATATGCCTCACATACACATCCAAAAAGTCACAAGTTTTTGGGATTTTCATAATAGTTACTAAATTAAATCAAATTCCACGTGGACAAAGCCAATGATTTTAGGCTCTTTAATTTAGAACCCTCCACACTAACATACACAAGATCATTGGTTGAGTTTTACACGTTGGAAGCTTTTGAGCACACGCATATTACTTGTTCCACGAATAATATAAATTGTGTTTGATAGACGCACTTAGAGACGGGTTCGAGTGTTCAAAAGGAACAAAGCTTTCTTTAGGTGTCTAAATGATGTTTGGCCTTAAAAAACAGATACATGTTGCCTAAATATTTGCATTTGGATTTGGTTTGGTGTTTCAAAAAAATAGCATTTGGAAAATAATTTCGTAATCATGCTTGTGTTGCAACATTTTTACTTTTACATGGTTTCTGGCTTACAAATTTTTAATTCTGATTTTTAGTCCAAACGTGACTATATTTCTTTTGTTGTTTAGAAAAAAAAGCATACTTAAACCAGGGTCTGCAGATAAACCTCTAAAAACCCAAGCCCTTAGCGGAGACAATTTCAGTTTCTCCGACCAGCTTCAATAGCCGAAAACTGCAGCATTATCTTCCGTTTGCGCCTCTACACCCCAACTTCTCCATGCATCTACCCACAACAACTTCTCACCCGCCGAATCCAATCATACATTTATCTTCAAAACCACTTGTCCTCAATCCCCTCCTTCTCAGATTACCCTTCAAATGCCGGCGAAATTTAAAAAGACCTACATTTTCAGCTTCTTCTTCTGCGAACACTAATAATAATAATAATCCTGAAGGGTTCTCTTGGCTGCGCCTTTCCCAGTCCATTCGCGGCGGTTCAGAACGGTTCGTCAAGCAATTAGGTGACTCTGTGAAGAAAGAGACCGGTTTTGATTTTGACGATGCTAAAAACACAGTCGCAGAATTTTCTGGTCGAGCTGTTGACTCCGCCAAAAAGGGGCAAATTCAGCTCCAACGTTTTAAGTCCGAGTTGTTTCCTGAGTTCTTAAATTGGAACAAATTCGAGTTCTGGAAGGTGAACTTGAGCGTTTCTCCTCACTTTTTTGTTGGGTCCAATTATTTACTCACAATTTCAATTTTATTGGTATTGTTAAGATTTATTTACACTATCGGGTTAATTATCATTTTGTAAGTGACCTGGTTTTGAAAATACGTTTTACATAAACTCTTTTAACATTATGCCTACCTTTTTCTTTTGTTTCGTCAGGACATCAAGAAATGGGATTCCAAGAGAGTTGGCATCTTCATTGTCTATGTTATATTCACGGTATTTTCTTGTCAAAAAATATATATGGCAATTCGAGCTCCTATGATTAATAGGGAACGAAAAGAACTTACAGAGGCATACATGGAGGCACTGATTCCTGAACCTACTCCTGTAAATGTCAAAAGGTAAACACAATTACTTTTATCCGTAATGCTCAAGCAGATCCCTAAGAATGGAAAAGTAAAACAACAAATTGGATTTTTGTTTATAGGATTACTTGAATTCTACCATTAAGTACTTCACCAATCAACTAACTGTGTTATGATGAATACAGAATACTTGGTAGCTCTATTACTTGATGATATCCAGAGAGATCAAGTCATGCTTCATCATCTTACAGATAAAATGATGTGATGTCGAGTTTTGATCAGTTTGAGATGCATCTTGACATTATACTTCATCTTTTGATAATAGAACTTTTATTAATGTAAGAAAAAAATAGACAAACATCAACGAACTGTTGGAGAAACATAAGAATATATACAAAACCGATTATGGCTCTCAGGGTTTTGGTCTAGTGACAATAGCGCGATGCGTGATGTGTGATTAGGTGCACATCACGGGTTCGAACACTGCCTTAGACAAAATCCTTGTATTTGGGTGGAGAAGGTTAGAGGGGCGGGCACATTATCTACCGAGCTTCGGTTCATGCGCCAATTGGCTCTCGGGGATTTCTTGATTAACAAACTAATATATGGAATAGATTTTGCCTGCATAGAACTTTGGAAATCTATCAAGCAACTTGATTCATAAACATCCTTCAAATTAGCCAAAAGACTAGTAGGGTCAAAAATTTATACCTCAATCTGTGCATGGTTTCAGCTTTTCCTTCAATACAGCCACCACTTCTTCTCTCTATAGTCCCATAGCACGCAAGCTGGGATAGCGTCTCAAATCTCCTTTGCTCCTTCCTAAGGCCTTTGTTTTGCCGGGACTAGTATACATCCGTTAGAGAAGCAAGCATGACCCATCTAACCCCAAGACATTAAGGAGAAGGTTCCACAATTATGAGCCTACTGAACAATGGATGAATGTCTTATATCTTCTAGTCCCTTTTCACACATAAAGCATATGTTACACAACTTAATTTCTCTTTTGTTAACCTGTATCAACACAGCTTCATGTGGGCTGCCTCCCAGTAAATCAAGCAACCATATATGGAGCTTTTGATTTCCTAAACCTTCTTCTGAGGGCCGCTATCCCTACTATCTTGACAAGCCACCAAGCTGTATAGCACTGTATCTGTTACCCACACAGAATATGGATTGGCTACTCAGTTAACACTAAGGAATTCTCAGGCTTTCTAGTAGTTGTCTTACCCTCTCAGGTTCCGAATGATTACAGTCTCTTCTAAAGCAATTGTCACAGCCATAATGTGTCTTGCTCTGTGCTAAAGTGACACCTTTGCAGCAAAGCTAAATAAATATAGGAACGAATCCTTTAAGGGTGTGCCACTTTCAACATATCATGTCAAAAATATATTCTTGTACTATCTCCCACCTTGAATTTAAGGCTTCCTGTTGGTTTTTGATGTGCTTCCAACATCCACTTGATAAGAGCTTGAATCTACTTTTTTGCACCATGAACCTTCTTGTCCATATTTACTATCACCACCCTCCTCTTTTTTATCGAATCTTGACAGCCACTTGAAAAGAAACTTTTGCTGTGCATTCTTAGATTTGTTATGCTCAAACCATCCACTTGTTTGCTAAGTCCGACAATTTTCTATTTTACTTGTTGAAAATATTTCTTATCTTTATGTCCTTCCAATAGGAATTACTTTTATAGTCTGTCCATGGCTTTCTCTACTTTTAAGGGCATATGGGAATCTGGCATCACATAAGTTGGTAAAGCATCCAAAACATTATTTATTACGATAAGTGTACCTCTCAATGTCGTCAAAGACTCATTTAAAGCGCGTTTAATCCCCGGAGCTTAGAAAAGCTTTGGGAGAGCGATCTTAAGCTGCACTTCAGTGTAAGGGAAGCACTAAGGCGGACTCCTCATTGCCCACGAGTTCTATCTTGAATCAAGTGACACTAAACGACTCATACAATCAACAAATAAGTGTATTAGTTGTTAAGGAAAATGAATTTGTAACTTTTTGTTGAATTACATATATATTTTGTATTTTTTTCCTTCATTGCATTTTATTTTTTACTAAAACTCACACTTTAATTGTTTTTTGCACTTAAAACCCCAATAAAGCTGGAGCGCATTTTAGAGCTTTTCGCCTTTGACAATATTGGTACCTCCCAAAGACAACTATCTTTCCACCATGATAACTTTCATTAATTATAAGAGGCATACCCAAGTAATTAGTCGGAAGATACTTGATGCTACTACCTAGGATTGCAGCCAATTCCTCTACAATGAGAACCTCATTTACAAGAAAATGAGAACACTTGGCCAGATTTATGTGAGCCTAGAAATGGCTTCAAAGACAATCAGAATTGCACCCTGATACCTAAGTTGTCTTCTGTCAGACGTTATAAGGGTGTCATTGTCATCAGCATACTTCTCCTCCAGCAACTCTGGTCTACTCCAACTGTTTTTTTTAATTGGATATGGTAAACCTCACTCCTATAAACCCCTGCCCAAGTGTTAATATTGGCCTTTTTTTCTCTAAGCTCCTTTTTTTTTTGGCAGCACACTGACCTCGAACTCCTCAAACTCTTGACCTAGTGGCATGAAGAGGACTCTCTCAACCACTATGAACAAGAATGACTAGTGACTTAAATACCTAATTTCTTGGTTGGTGATGGAGGATCCTTTTCATTAAGCTATTCCTAACTTATTATTCCATATAGTTTGCTCTCTTTAACACCAAACTCAACTCTTTCATGACAAATATAAACAAGAAAAGAAACAAAGGGTTTAGTCCCCTTTGTGAAGACAAGAAGTCATGTGAAGTATCTTGGATTATGATTCATAATAAAGCACCATGAATTATAGTTGATAACTTAACTATAGTAATTTCTTGTGGTAGTACTATTAATGTATTGCATGTCTTCCTCTATACTATTGTGTTTATGCATGCTAGCTTTGAGTCAGGGGTCTATCGAAAATAGCCTCTTTGTCTGCATAAAGGTAGGGATAAGACCGTGTACTCACTAATCTACATAGACCTCACTTGTGGGACTACATTGGGTATGTTGTTGTTGGTAGTACTATTAATCTAATATGATCTAGAACATATCAATGAGTATGCACCTCGGACATCGTTCATGGGGTCAGGATGACTTGAACTAGAAATTTGATTAAACTAGCATAATTTTGCACAAACCTGAAGATATGACTTGAAAATAATTATTGAGTACAAACTACGACTAGAAATTAGCAACTACTTATCACTACAAACTACGAGTAGAAGCAAGCAATTATTTTATCAAAGAAAATTAGAAATAATCCTTGGCGGACAGAGTTATCTAGTACCTGTTGTTGGTGGGAGGTGGCAGGTATCCCGTGGAATTAGTCGAGGTGTGCGCAAGCTTGCCCAGATACCATGGTTATCGAAAAGAAAAAATAGAAACAACTATAACTAAGTAGTTGAAAAGGCCTGGAAAATGATAAGACACTTAAAGTTAACAATAAGGAGTGAGGTCTAGGTTGGCAAATCACCCACATGGACTCCTTAATCTACCACATTTGATAGGTCTATTACTTAGTCATACCTTGAAAGTTTGGGAGAGAATGGTGGAAGTAAGGGTGAGGAGGACTGTGTCTATATCCAACAACCAGTTCGGGTTCGTGCCGGGTCGTTCGACTACGGAAGCTATCCACCTGATTAGGATGTTCGTGGAACAATATAGGGAATAGGAAGAAGGATCTGCACATGGTGTTTATTGATCTGGAGAAAGCATATGACAAGGTTCCTAGGGAGGTTTTGTGGAGATGCTTGGGGGCTAAAGATGTGCCGGTAACCTACATTAGAGCGATCAAGGACATGTATGACGGAGCTAAGACTTGGGTTAGGAATGTGGGAGGTGACTCAGAGCATTTCCCGCTTGTTATGGGGCTACATCAAGGATCTGAGCTCAGATGTTTTTATTTGCCCCGTTGATGGACGCACTCATACCACATTCAAGGGGAGGTGCCATGGTGTATATTATTCGCTGGCGACATAGTTCTGGTTGATGAGACGCGAGGCGGTGTTAACGATATGCTGGAGGTTTGGAGACATACCCTTGAGTTTAAGGGTTTCAAGTTGAGCAACACTATGATAGAATATCTGGAATGCAAGTTCAGCGCCGAGTCGGGGAAGTGGGCATGGACGCAAGGCTTGGATCACAGGTCATCCCCAAGAGAAGTAGCTCTAAGTACCTGGGTCAATTATCCCGGGGGATGGAGAGATTGATGAGGACGTCACACACCGTATAGGGGTGGGGTAGATGAAATAGAGGTTAGCATCAGGAGTCCTGTGTTATTGCATTTTCAATTGTTTTCTAGTTCTTATGATGTTATTATTTTTTTGGTTTCTGTCTGATAGTACTAATATATTGTCCTTTCCTTCTCTTGAGTCGCCGAGGTTTTTTCGGAAATAGCCTCTCTACTCCTTCGAGGTAGGGGTAAGGTCTGCGTACACACTACCTTCCCTAGACTCCTCTTATGGGATTTTACTGGGTCGTTGTTGTTGTTGTTGTGGTTAACATGAGGTTAAATTACCTAGCCCATCTTTCGATCAGCCTATAGGTCTATCCTAACCGAGTAATCCAAGCATGTCTATGTGAAATCACTCAATTAGGACGCATTAAACTTAACCCATAAAGGATTATCTTGGGTGCTATTTAGTGTGTCCACTAAATGCATAAAATCTCTAAATAGAAGTCCCATCTAACGAGATCATAGATTGCCTAACCTCTGTTCAACCTTAATTCCCTTTTTCATTCAATAAGGTTCCTAAATGCAATTAATTTGGGCTGAACAACTAATAAGCACAATTGAGCACGTGATTAAGCAACAAAACCCTTTGAGCACGTGAACTTTTGTTAAAATGGGGTCAAAACCCAACAAAAATATTCTAGACTAGTAGTTTGATCTGGACCATTATAAGATTTTCAACTCAATGCAGTTTATGTCATAGGAGGACACATTTAACTGGACCACCTTATGCAAATATATGTTGTTACTTGATCCAATTGGTGCTTTAAGATATTTTTTGATCTCTCAACTTCGTTCCTGGACATTTATTCTTATAGATTCAAGAAAGGTCTGTGGAGGAAGACTACCCCCAAAGGTCTAAAGTTAAAGAAGTTCATTGAAGCAGCAGATGGAACTCTTATTCATGACAGTTCCTACATTGGTGAAGATGCTTGGGAAGATGACACTGGCAGTCATAATATGAAAGAGGTGATAGAGCGTGATACTAGATTGAGAGTAGAGGATAAAGAGACTCTGAAAGAGAATCTTGGAATTTCAGGTGAGTTTTATTAGGCTTGCATAATGTTGTAAGGACTTAATTATCCTTCCCTCTTCAAAAGGAGGTGCAAATGTTAATAACAGTATCATAAGCTATTCTAGTTCCTTATTGGAAATGTATAGGTTGTATGCTACCAACATAGTTCTGTAGTTTCTTATATATTCTTTTTATATCTTATATAGGATGAAAGAAGAACCTTCTTGATGGTTTCCTGTTCAACGAACAATGAGAAGAATTGTGTAGTAGTATATCAATATCTTTGACTTTATTTTACTTCAAAATGAATAAGCTGCACTCTGCAATCTCGTTCTTTCTACTTTTTCGCTCCCCAAAATAATAGTGAACTTTTAAACTGGTGGATTTTTTTTGGGGGGCAAGGGGGTGGGGGTGGGTGGTGGTGGGGGGGGGGTTCAGTATTTTTAAAGGTGGAGTTGCTGGGCGCAACATTTGATCTATTATGGGGTGGGGTGTAAATCTCAAGGTATGGGACATAAGTCCCACGGATTTTGAACTTTTTAATATGAAAATTATTTTAAAAGTATATTAAAATATGAAAACAATCTGGAAACTTGGAAAATAGTTTAAACGTATATGTTTCGGGGTGTACAATACAGTAATGCATTCCAAGGTGTAAAAGCGCGCACAGGGAATAAGGGAAAAGAGTCAAGGTGTAAAGCGTGCATGAGGAACGAATGCCTAACCTATTGAGGCGTTAGCCCCGTTATGACCTCGGGTTGTGTAGAGCCTACCTTGCCCCGAGGCACGCCCTGATTTTTATTCTAATTTTCTTTTTGAGATTATCAGTTAGTGCGGAAGGAATCATACATCATAAAATGTGGAAAAGTTATATCAAATGGCCTCGTCAAATATAAATGAACATATAATAAGAGATGTACTTACTGTCAATTTTCTGGTTCACCATATCACATAGAAATCTAAATTCACTTTTTGGGTGCATCCAGATTAAGGTAATTTCAAGGAGCTGGATTGAACATTGTAGGATATGCCTGGGTCTTCCTCCAGAAAGGCCAAGCTAATTTTGGTTAAATACGTATCTAATACTTTGTAGTAAAATGCATAAATAACATGGTGAAAAGTTTACTTTTATATGTTTTACATGATACCACTCCTAAACTTGTAGGTAAGTTTGCCAAGCAGAGGTGTAGTAAGTGGAGTTAAGTTCAGAACTTTAACTAAGAGGTATTAAGGAGAACTTATTAAGTTAAAACTGATCTGATTAAATTCTTGAGATTCCCAGAATAATCTTTTAGACTTCAACAATTATAGTGAATTGTGTTTTTTCAGTTGCCTGGGTGAATCCAGATTATCTTTGTTGTCGTTTGAAGCATTTCTTTTCCTGTTGTTTTTGCAGCTGAAAATCAGGATATGAGTGGAACATGGCGTGAAAGACTTCAAGCATGGCACGAAATTCTTAGAAAGGAGAAGATGGCAGAACAATTAGATACAGTAAATTCAAGGTATGTGGTTGAATTTGACATGAAGGAAGTTGAGAACAGCCTTCGCAAAGATGTGGTTGAGAAGACAAGAGAAACCCAAGGAGCCAGGGCATTGTGGATCTCCAAAAGATGGTGGAGATATCGTCCTAAACTTCCTTATACCTATTTTCTTCAGAAGCTTGATACTTCTGAGGTAATTGTTCCACTTTCTCTGTTCCGTGTCTCTTCATACTCAGATATGGTTGTCCCTTTATGTTCTAATGCTTTCAAGTGGACATAAATATTGGATACTTCTAAGTCATAAAGCATTGTTCATGAAGGCATGCATAGTGTTCCTTTGGGGATTGTACTTCAAATAGTGATGCCACCCCATTCTTCATTCTTTTGAATGATGTTATAAGGGAAAATAGCAAAAGTTATATTTGTTAAACAAAATATTTGCCTTTGCTTGAATTCTGGCTGGAGACTGTAATTCGCTGGTTCAGGTGGAATCAAACTAATGCATTATCTTCACGTAGATATAAGTTCACTTTCTATTAGATTTAGTAACTTAATATCCGCAGGTGGCTGCTATAGTATTCACGGAGGATCTGAAGAGAGTGTTTGTCACAATGAAAGAAGGATTCCCACTTGAATATATTGTGCGTAAGATATATATATTTTGTAGAATAAATTCATTACTGTTCCTGAACCGACCTATTTACTGGTTAATGTATTCTCCTCCTTTCAGGTTGATATTCCACTAGATCCTTTCTTATTTGAGATGATATCAAGTTCTGGAGCTGAAGTAGATCTACTTCAGAAGCGGCAAATTCATTACTTTCTCAAAGTTCTATTTGCTTTATTGCCTGGCATACTGATTTTGTGGTTTATAAGAGAATCTATGATGCTTCTGCACATCACAACAAAGCGCTTCCTCTATAAGAAATATAATCAACTTTTCGATATGGCTTATGCTGAAAATTTTATTTTGGTATCTTTTCATCTCTATTGGATCTAATCTAATACCTGCCTCTTTTTTCTGAATTTTGTTTTATATACTAGTCACCTTTTAACTCCTATTCCTTGCCTACTTAGCCAGTTGGAGAAGTTGGTGAGACGAAATCGATGTATAAAGAAATAGTATTGGGAGGAGATGTTTGGGATCTTTTGGATGAATTGATGATTTATATGGGAAATCCAATGCAATATTATGAGAAAGATGTCAAATTTGTGCGGGTAAACTCATACAATCTTTTCACGACTTACTAAAACTATGTATTATGCAAATCTTGTTCAGTTTGATTCATTTTAATGCATGGCAGGGTGTGCTTCTGTCTGGGCCTCCTGGAACAGGCAAAACACTGTTCGCCCGGACACTTGCAAAGGAAAGTGGGATGCCTTTTGTATTTGCTTCTGGTGCAGAGTTCACTGATAGTGAAAAAAGTGGTGCTGCACGAATCAATGAGATGTTTTCTATTGCTAGGAGAAATGTGAGTTTATTTCTTCTAGTTACAATATTGACGTATAGGGATGAGAATGTTCCTCAGAGTAACAAATTTTTCTCACATGATCTCTTCACCGAAAACAAGTTGAGAGAGGGAGGGGAGCTTGGTAACTGTTTAAGTTATAACCTTTCTTGTAAATCTTATTAACCTACTGCTGACATGAACGTTATCTCGAAAGAAGCTTCTAAAGCAATAACAAGATGTTCAGTCTAACTCAAAATCTGAAGCTCATTGTATCAAGTGTGCTTTTATGATGAAGTCGAAGCAGAAGTTACTTTAAAACTGTTACGCTCCTTTGAATGCATGTTAATGTAACCTCTTGGCTTCACTATTTGCACCAGACACGAACTAACAGGTCTTGAGGCTTGGTTGAGTAATTACTGTGGATGAATTAACTAACAATTTTTTTTTACATTCTTTGATGCTGGCTTTGATTCTGATGATAAAATCTCCATCATTGAACAAAGAAATCATGCCCTAATGTTATACTGTTAATGAAATATGTTTTTCTGATGTCATTAGCCTTCAAGTAATAGGACCTGTTCACTTCTCTTGAGAATTCTCACTATGATGTGATTTCTGCCCGCACACGATGTACTCGTGCTAATTAAGGGGATAAAATTTATGTTCTGTCGTCCTCTTTGTAGGCTCCAGCTTTTGTATTTGTAGATGAGATTGATGCTATTGCTGGAAGGCATGCAAGAAATGATCCGCGCAGGAAAGCAACATTTGAGGCTCTGATTGCTCAGCTTGATGGGGAGTGAGTATCTTAGTTTCACTCCATGGATATAACACTCTCTTCTTTGCAAAGAGAACTTCATATTAGAGAGCAGTATGATCTGCTGCTTTTGATGAGATGTGATGTAGAATCTTATTCTGCAGTGCTGGATATGGGTTCTAAAGAGCATTTCCCTTTTCTCATCATGAATTTTCCCGCGCTTCTTCCCTACACTGTCTACAGTCTCTGGACAGTGAATTTTTCCATTGAGTCATGAGTTTTCTGATATGATAAAATAAAAAATCTTTTGAACTTGGAGTTTTTGTCAAACTATAAACAAATAGGAGTTGAAATTAGTGTCCTGGCAATTGACTAACTTGCAACACCTAACAGTTTAATTAGTATGCTGACACATCACTTGCACTATGTGGACTGTTTGGAGAGAGAGAAACGGGAGAGCTTTTGAAGGAGTAGAAAATGATGAGGAATGGTCTCTTATCCCTTATTGCTTTTTGGTGCACCCCACAAGTTTCCCATATGTATAGAAGATTGGGTGTTTCCTATCTTTTCATAAGGTTTCTACTTTTTGGTGTACTAGTATACGAGCCTTTTTTTGTCCTTCGTTAATGAAATTTATTGCTTTATCAAAAGAAGGGAAAGACATGGCACATGTGCTGCTTGCATCTTTTAAGGCATGTAATGGTTTCCTCAGGTTGGACGGAGATTGGGCCCGGGACAAAGGGTTGCGATCCCGTAAAGTGAACTACTGGCCCCACCCCATCTCCACTGGATCGGGAAAAAACATCAAAGCTTCTGTGATCTTATTTTGGTTTATATGTTTATCTACTAGTACACTTCCAGAGTAGGGGTAAGGGGTAAGGCCCGGATACACACTACCCTCCCCAGACCCCACTTATAGGATTCCTCTAGGTTGTGGTTGTTGTAGTACACTGCCAGAGCTAGAAGGTTCAGTAATATACATACCAAAAAACGTTATGCTAATATTCTATAAGTACTGAAGGCAATGCCACTTTGCCCTCCTATGTTCTTGTTATTTGTTATGCACAAGATAATATTGGATTTGTTTGTGCAGGAAAGAAAAAACTGGTGTTGATAGGTTTTCACTAAGACAAGCTGTCATATTCATCTGTGCTACCAATCGGCCAGATGAACTCGACTTAGAATTTGTCCGCCCTGGACGTATTGACAGACGGGTGTATATTGGTTTACCAGATGCAAAGCAACGAGTGCAAATTTTTGGAGTTCACAGTGCTGGGAAGCAGCTTGCAGAGGATGTTGACTTTGAGAAAGTAAATTGCTTGCTTTATTCGTTCTTGTTACTAGCTTGGAATTTCTTCATTGCATTTGATTTTTTTGAAGAAAAACTTACTTTCACATTATATACTGCTTCTTTTGAAGGGGTCAGGAGCAACCCTACTACTTCACATGCCAAAAGGCAGTTGTTTCCTTTTCTTATACCTAGCGTGGGAAGACAATGAACTTCTTTTCTTTAAATTACCTGATGTATACTGATGAAACCCTCCATTTGGAGCCCCTGATGTTGAGGCTCAGGTTTAGGAATTTGATTGAATTGTTTTCCTTTGCGGTGTTGCAGCTTGTCTTTCGTACAGTTGGTTATTCTGGAGCAGACATAAGAAATCTAGTCAATGAAGCTGGAATAATGTCTGTAAGTTTGTTCTTTGCATTTTGACCCAGAAACATCTGTAATCACTATTGGTGCTTCATAATATCTATTGATCTATTGTTTCCTTGACTACTATTGTTTTCCTAAATCAATGTTGGCAAGTTATTGGCAATTGACTTAATAATCACATTATTACCATGTAGACTTGTTGAAACAGTAGATTGGCGGATTTGAGATCATGTAATTAGCTTTTTGCTGTAACAGTTGACTTCACAGTATTATTTTTAAAAAAAATTAGAGGGTGGATAGGAAAGCATATAATATTCTAAGAACAGAGTAAAATATGGCAAACTTAGGTGGCTGTGACTGAAAGTTGTGGAGCAGATGCCAGGGAAATTAACCTAAATCAGAAGTTAAATATAAGAGTTGAACTACAAATTTATGTATGATAGGGGCAAATTTCAAACCCCAGAATTGAACAGATATAACTTTGCATGCATGGCCTGCTTTCCAACTTAACTCCTTTATCGCATATCGATGGCAAGCAGTACAACAAAATTTCCAGACTTTGAGAACTGATTAAACTAATTAAAACTTAAAAATTTACTTGATATATGCTAACTATGTCCTCATTAATCTTCGGTGTGACTGAAAATGTTTTCTGGTTTTCCATTTTCTTGAGGGTATTTGCTTAAGTAATCGAATTTTACACGCAGGTAAGAAAAGGACATTCTAAGATCGACCAGAAGGATATTATTGATGTTTTGGACAAGCAATTGCTTGAGGGTATGGGTGTGCTCCTGACAGAGGAAGAGCAGCAGAAGTGTGAGCAGAGTGTATGCAATCTTTCCCTGTTGCTCCTAAAAGAGAGACATGATGTATCAGTTTATTGTTATGATCATTTAAAATCTTGTAATAGGTATCTCGTGAAAAAAGACGATTGTTGGCAGTCCATGAAGCTGGTCACATTGTCTTGGCGCACTTGTTCCCTCAGTTTGATTGGCATGCTTTTTCTCAGCTTCTACCTGGCGGCAAGGTATTATGTTTTACATAAACATGAGTTATGTTATATTCAATCCGACTTTTGTTGATTCAGAACTATTGCTCGTTTGGATGAGCAGGAAACTGCGATATCCGTTTTCTACCCTAGAGAAGATGTGGTTGATCAAGGTTATACAACCTTTGGCTACATGAAAATGCAAATGGTAGTAGCTCATGGAGGGCGCTGTGCTGAACGTATTATATTTGGTGATGACATTACTGATGGAGGAATAGATGATCTAGAGAAGATTACAAAGGTAGACCACATTTCTTCAACTGTTGCAGCATTGAAGCAGCGACAGAGCAAGTACTCTTGATTTTACTGTGTTTTCCTCTTTTGGGTTGTGGTGGGAGCAATAACTATAGGGTGGCGAAGTAATACAGTTTTATCGTTAACGAATATTCTTGAGGTGTGGAGGAAGGTAAAATTAAAGGTATTGAGAAAAATTACAACAAAACAAATTCTTTGCTGCCCATCTACATACATTTAGACAAATACCTGCATGCCTTTGTATGTTGGTACAAATATATATATGTGTGTGTATTTTATTTTCCCGCGCGTGTGTGTCAATACCCGCATTCAAGCTTCTTTGCTTTTATACATGCTAGATTTGCTAATTTTGCTTGTGCTAGTATTAGTAGTGGGGGAGGTGAAAAGAGAGAACTTTTTAGTACGTCATTGATGTCAACTCAAATTTATACGGCATCTATGCCAGATTGCTCGGGAAATGGTGATAAGTCCTAGAAACTCCAGGTTGGGCCTTACTGCTTTGACAAAGAGATTAGGATTGGGTGATCGGCCTGACAGTCCTGATGGTGAGATTATAAAATATAAGGTATAATTCTTTCGTGGAACATGAACTGGCTTAATTTAATGCTTGATTTTTTATTTTTTACAACATATTCTCGATTCACTTACCTCTTTATTCCTCTTGATGATTCAGTGGGATGATCCTCATATAATTCCTGCTAATATGACAGTTGAAGTTTCTGAGCTATTTACTCGTGAATTGACAAGGGTAACTGAAATTTTCCTTTCTTTTATGGTTATATTTGGTTATTTCGGACAGGAGAAATGATTTTGTTTCCATATTGCTAATCTTTCAATATATGACTATTTGCTTGTGGTTATGCTACACGTTCCACTTGTTAAATGCATCAGCGATTTAAAACTGTCCAACTTGTATGCAACCAGCCACAGTGTAATGGGCCTCCTTCCTGTGTTCTTTGGTAATAACTTGTGGAAAACTCATCCAACTGCTTAAGAACTGTGGTACTTCTATTACAAACTTTACTCTGGTTTTCCTTTTCCTTTTTTTTTGTTTTTGCTTTATCGCTTATTGGTGTCGTGCGTATCAAAGCTGTTGGTCCACCTTTAGTATCAGCCTATTCTCATCAAAGTATTATTAACTGCCATAAAAGATTTGAATTCTGGGGATTACTACAAATCCAGAAGGAAGATAGTGAGCTTATTTAGTTTTATGATACTATTTTGAGTTAGGCATCTGTTACAAGCAGTTCTTATTCTGTTTTTTCGCAATAATCTAACTTAATTGCTATCACAGTATATTGACGAGACAGAAGAACTTGCAATGAGGGGATTGATGGCCAACAGGCATATACTGGATTTAATTTCCAATGAGCTTCTTGAACACTCGAGGATAACTGGATTGGTATGATAAACCTGCAGTTATATTCTCTACTATGTTACGAGTATATTTGATTAGAAATCGAAGTATATATATCTACCTGCTTTCTGCAAATCAAGTCTCAATCTCCTCGCAACAATCAATATTCTCCATATCACGTGCACTTGTTTTGCCTACTTCTCCATTATTATGCATTGTATAGAGTATCTACTGCATGTTATGTACCTGTTTCCCCACCAATTCAATTGTAAGAGTTGTTACATGCCATCTTATTTTTGTGAATAGTCCAGGCCTTTCCTTCAAAAAGTTACTGAAATGCTTGATATATCCGAACTTTAAAACATCTTTCCCGGAATAGCTCTCAAAATAATGAAAAAGAACATAGGAAGTTAGAAACATTGTGACATAATTTTATAGGAGCCATCAAGTCGATTGACGCGTGAAATCACACCTAAATATTTTGAAGTTCTTTATAAGCAGGAATGGCATTCTCTAAACGAGAATACTTCGTGAGATTAGTCGGTCCCAAAAAAAAAAGCCGCCTTTACTAATTAAGAAACAATTTATCTTTATAATTCCTAATTTTCTCTTAATGAATTGATTTAAAGCCATACAAATATCTACGGTTTGTTTTAGATCACAAGTTTCAAAAGTCTTCTTTTGTTTCTTAAACTCCGTGCCGTGTCAAACACCGCCACATAAATTGGGACAGAGGGAGTAGATCACTATAGCACTATAAGATGTCCATAGCATGGAAAAGTAGGTCTTTAGTGCGAGTACGAGGAGTCTTGACCAGGAATAGCATGTATAATGCATCGCAAAGCCCTAAACAAAAAATATATGTACTAGTATGAGTACTCGAACAACCAGAAGGTATTTTGATGCTGAAATTTTCGACTATGTTTTTTGTTGTGGTTCGAGTGTCTTATGATGTGATTGTTGCTTTCGGGGTTGAAATGTTAGATTAGAGGATTGAAATATCTGGTAGAAAAAGTCGGAGTTAATTTAATTCCTACTTGAGACATGAAAATTGGACGGGACTTGGAAGTGTATATAGATTTGTACCGCAAGTAGAGGAAAACGTATTTCATGTTACCTCATGATGAAGTCCTAGTCGACTCTTCGACACGTGGTAATTTGGGGAGACAATTTATGGATTATTTCTGGTGTTGATAAGAATTTGCTAAACTTGGTTTCAGGTAGAATATTCTTCATGCTTAGAAACTCCAAAAACAACCTATCGCGTACAATTTTATTGAAAAAAACCTATTATAAACTCTATGTATGTTATATTTTGACAAAGAAACCTCGCATAGAAAATCTTAGAAAACATGTTGTAATTGGACCAGTATATGCTATAATAGAACTAGCAGATCAAAGAGCCTATGCAACACCTAATGTGCCTGACTAAATCAAATAAGAGATATATATGTGCATGCACTAAATGCACAGTCAAAGCCTATTTTAAAGGAATCATTAACTTATTTGATTCAGAAAGATATAGTTTAGAACGTCGAAAGAGATGGTTCCTTTATATCTTGCTAAAAGTAGGAGAGATCAAGTGCTAGAGCATTCACAGTACTAAAGAGGATCTTCTTTATAGATAGCAAGAAGAGGATGTTGCGGTCTTAAGGAAACGGAACAAAAGGAGCTTATTGTTATGCAGATACTTAAACATACGTGCCAATTTAAATCTATTCCATCGTCATTCCTTAAGCTCTGTCAAACAGTAGTAAATTCAAGATGGATATTGAATTTGAAACTTGGACGGAAAATTTTAAAATGTCTAGCTGACATGCCTCTAATGATGTTTAACAGTGGTAAACACCATACTGATTAACTGTTTTAAACAAACCTCAGTTTTCATTTTGTTTCCACATTACGACGATTCCTAATTGGATTGGCTCATTCAGGAAAATGGTAGTTTGCGTTCCAAGGAGAACATTGGAGAATTTTAATTCTTATTCTCTGACTGCATTATTTGGGTGTAGTATCTGAATGGTAGAACCCGTATATAAAAAAAGGGCAGCCGGTGCACTAAGCTCCCGCTATGCGCAGGGTTCGAGGAAGGGCCGGACCACAAGGGTCTATTGTACAATAGACCAGTATATATTCTTTAATTTTTATCTTGTGCTTACTTGTGGACTTCTTTCCTATGTTATAGCTTCTTGTCTGGTATACTTAACTATGCTTTATATTTTTCATCAAAACCTGGGATGCACTTTTAGTTTTTATTTTTTGACTTGTCAGCATCTTTTGTTTGCATCCCTGTTTCTGTTGACATCCTCTGCTGGTTCTTCTTCAGGAAGTAGAAGACAAAATTAGAGGCTTATGCCCTACCATGTTTGAAGATTTTGTGAAGCCTCTCCAAATAAACATGGAGGAGGTAATATTCTCATCTTCATATACATTTTCGAGTTATTATGTGAAGTCTTTATAACAACCATTTTCCTTAACAGCAATAATACTAATTCTTTACTGCCTTAGAAGCGTGAAGATAGGGATCATATAGAATGTGTACATTGCACCCCAGTTTAATGTCTCTTGTTATTTTGTTTAAAATATTCTTTTGATTTGCATAACGGAGAATTAGCCCTTTCAAAGTGGAAGACCTTACAATAGCTTAGCACATGCTGTTATTATGTACCTTATGCTGCCATCCACATTTTTATCTGGTGTCGTGGTTTTGATTATTGTAATTATAATGCGCATAACAAACTGTTTTAAATTCTCAGGAAGGACCGTTGCCTCATAATGACCGTTTGAGTTATCAACCGCTGGACATTTATGCCGCACCCCTCCACAGATGTTAAAATCAGTGGTGGCTGTAGGAATTTTGTGGTCAGACTAGTATGGAAAGTCGTCAAGTAGTGAGATTTGGGGCGCAGAGAATAGAGAATTACCCTTTTTCACATCAACTCTGACCAATGCCTTGGTGAAGTTCCAATGGAAATACTGCTAATAGATAGATACGCCGGGTAGGCCTGTGCACTGTTTCATTCTTGGCTCTGGTATTCATCTTTTTGTCTCTCGCTTTTTTCTTCTCTTTTTCCTTTCCCTTATATTATTTCAGAACTTTGTATAAGAGAAAAGCAGGAGGAGGAGAACAGAGAGCTCAGCAGTTGGAGATTTTGATGATCGATCACGTGCTTTGTATAAAGGATGTTTTTCCCCCCAATGCTTTGTAAAACTGATTTTAAGACTATTTATGCATCATTATATTGCAAAGCTTATGTTTTGCTTTTAACTTTTATCGACTGAATAAATCGTTTACCCATTCATCAATGACGTTAATCGTTCTTTTGCATCCTTTTCTGCTGATTACGTACGCCAGAAAATCATCCTCTTCTCCCAATTACCAGCAGCTTGGCAAATATCCAAAACTTTAGCTAAAGCTTTTTTAGCTCGCTCATGGGACTTTTGCAACTCAACTCTTGGATCTATATTTAACTACACAAGTGAAGATACTTATGTTTTGTTTAATTTATCGACTACTTTCTCTATTTTAACCTTCACTCTCTGTTATGGTAAGATCTCTCATGTCCTCCTACTTTGAAGCCAACGAACGCAATACTGTTTAATCGTTCTCTTTCCCCCAACATTGAAGGAATATATTGTTAAAATATTGTAGTTGCCTTTGGAAGTCGAACAAGGCACACAAGTGCAATCTCCCATTCCCTTCCAATAATTCAAACACTCACTGAACGCTCAAGTGTTTTTCCATTGTTAGATCAAGTACTACAAGTTAGTATCAGTTTCCCTAATTGGGGAGTTTTTCCAAAGAATGACTCATTAATTAATCAAGTAAATCCAAAACAAAACATGATAACTTTGAATCGACAGTGAGGACTAGTACAGGAACACGCAAGACTCATCTACAATTCCAAGTGGTCCTTTACCTCACTTATTTTGTACAAGGAGTTTCTTGGAAGCAAAAAGTAAAAAAGAACATTTCCCATCATTGAAAGTGATATCGGTACTTCAGGATTCAATCATTCATCCGACTTTTTCGCACAATGACCATTTTCAATCAAGTATTCAACAAATACATCAAGGAGACAAGGCCAAGCTCCTTCAGCATCATAGTTTGATAATGTAGAGTCCACAGTCTGCGCAAGACATCATAGATACCAATATAATGTTCTGTTTCTTTTTCCTTTGAAAATAACTTGAAATAATACATACTGATGTGCAAAACATTCCGGCAACTTTTTTCTCTTTTTTGTAAGTACAAAACCGTTTAGCCATCTTTTGACATGATTTAGATAATAGACTAATAGCAGAAAGTCAAGAGGGAATTGGATGGAGAACAGGGAGAAGGTGGAGAATATATAGAGGGTGTGTTTGAAAGCTAATACGCTGAAGTGATGAGTCGGAACTTACCTTTGCAAATTCCAGTAGCTGTAGCCAAACATCACGTGAGATAACCTTCATATTCCGTTCCTGAATCAGTTGGCAGCAAAAGCATACCACAAGAAGAAAGAAAGGACAGGGGTGAGTTATAGCATCCTCAATAAGCGCAAAAAACACTTGTAATAGCACATTAATTGTCATGCGGATATACGAACCAAGTGAAAATCATGTGCACATTAAAATAGAAACAAATCAAAAGGGATGGAGCATTATCAACCATGAGATTACATCAAGTAAACAGAACCAATGAGCATCCAGCGAAATACGGCATGATGTCATCTTCATTAAGCGAAAAAACTGAATCGTCAAACCTAGCAAAGGTAGTCAGCTGCCTGTATATAGGTAACGACTTAAAAAACGGATATCCGAGGACTTTCCTCTCAATTACCTCGAGAAACTGATACCAATGCTCAACCAATGGCCACTGCATTTCTGCAAAGAGTAACTGCCACAACCCAATTGCCGTTTCCAAAGCCAAAGATTTCTGACCCTGAAAATTAAGTGGATATCGTTATCCCAGAGAGCGTATATGTTTTGTACCCTTGTATAATGTCAAATATACGGAAATCTCCATTCAAATGTTTACTAAGAGATCTATAGATAAACAATCATTACCTAATACAACGAAGTAAGATAGACATATACAGCTGAAACTACGGGCATGGCATTTGTCATCCTAAAATGTTGTTTAGTAAGAATAAGGGTAAAAATGTATTACTATCCGAACCATACTCTTGAGCTCTTCCTGGTTATGAAAAGTAACAAACTGCGAAAAGTAAGTAAAACATGCAGAACTAGTACAAGACAACAAAGCAGAAAAGAAAAACATAAAGATCTGCTGCTCAGTGGTGTTCACTGAATACTGAAGAATTCTATTCGCTATGGCAAGACAGGAGACCTAAGTTGCTTCGACACGACAGTTTAGGTGCCATACCCGTGTTTGACACGACACTAGTATGGGTATGGGTATGGGATCTGTACTGGATTTGGCCAAACAATTTCGGGTACTTAGACCACAACGGACGGAAAAATTCGAGACGAGATACAATTTGATTACCAAAATTAGAACCAAAACTAGGGTAAATTTGAAGAAAATAGCTTACTTTATTTAGGAAATCAATCCTTTACTTTTCTACAACTTGAGAATAAAAAAGAAATCAACACTTTACAAGCTATACCTAAGTATTCCACAAAACTTCTCATAATTTAGAGATATTTTTATATTTTTATTTTTTTGAATTATTTTAGCTGCATCCCCGCACGCGTATCCATACTAGGATCTGTATCCCCGAATCTTAGAATTTACATATTGAAAGATCCAACCTCTAGATCTGCATCCGTATCGGACACCCGCACCCGTGTCCGAGCAACTTAGCAGGAGACATTTTTTGATGGTTCAAAAGTTATTTATTGATATCACATGAAGAAAGTAGTAGCGTTAATATACAGGAATCAGATGATATATACAACAATCATCCCATAAATCAAGCCAAACCATGGATGCAAACTAGTATACTCCTGCAACACAAAAAGTATAAATGAAATAGAAAGGAAATTTTAACTTTGAACAGCGGATTTTCAATTCTTTAAAAAGGTTCTACTACTCTATTCTCTCAAAACTGCTTAAAAATGACCAAGGGTTTGATTCAAGATTTTTCCCTTCAGTTTCGGAAGTGTAGGTACCTTCCTGCTTTCAAGTGTTTAGGACTTAAAACTATTTTGTTTAACATTGGTGATGCTTGCAACTTGTGTGCACCTCGACTAATCTACCGGGCAGCTTATCCGGCCCACAAGCACAAGTTGCCAAGGTAATCATGCCCAATGAATGTTGGAATGCATGGGCTCACACCAAGTTTTATAACTGAAATTCAAACATGGGATCTCNGTGTGTTGGGGGGGGGGGGGTGTTAGGTGTTCTAACTGGAACTCAAACACAGGATCTCCAGATTCTTACTCGACTCAGCCACTATACCATTCCCTGGGTACAGGACTTACAGTATTTTATCAGCTTTCATTTTGATAGGTACCATTCATACAATTTCTTGGTTTCCGTACTTTAAGATTAAACCCAAAATCAAATTTTTGCCTTGGTGTGTCTTGTTCCACTGTATAGTGACACGATGTGAACTGCTGCAAACAAAGTTTTTGAGGTACTATACACAGAACATAAACCTTGTCCGCTCAGGGTCTTCTATTTTAAGTATAGGTGCTTATAACTAATGACGTGTTGTAATTAATTAAGTTTTTCCTTTTCCACTCAAATCTATTGAAGAACTTCAATAATTTACTGCAACATCCCAATTAAAGGTGATTCGTTTGGCTTTAGATTGTCTTCTGCTAATGAGCCTGCATAAAACACCAGTATTAAGTACTTGTACCCCAAAATTCTTGGTATAAGCTAAGTAGCTTCCTATGTACGAACTATTCAGTTAGACTAAATAGTAAACACAGGATAACTTTGAAATGCATCACGGCTTATCTGGTAATGGGGGGAAAAGGAGAATCCTTTTTGGAATCGGCAGCAATAAACTGAGTTATTGCATCTTAGACATATTCTCGACATACTAGTATCTGCCAAGTCAAATGAATACATGAAAGACAAGGAGAGCCAAGCAAATGAAGAAGCTTCTGAACGTAAAATAAATAGCATTCATTTAGAATTAATTAATGGAAACAAGAAAAAGAAAATGCAAACTCAAGACAGCCTTAGAACTTTGAGAGAAAAAGGGTACTGAGGGATCAGTAATAAAGTACAAACCTTTTCTTTTGCCCAATCAAAAGCAAAGTTGTAAATTTCACATAAAGTATCTGGAAAAAGGTTTTAAGAAAGAGCAAAAGGTAAGGAATTCTTTCATCCAGTCAGATAAAATTACCAGTTAAAGTAAGATTTGATATCCATGTTGAAATTTCAAATAAGAAATTATTGAATAATGATGTAATTTCTTTGACCAACAATGGAGAATTCCATGTCATGACATACTTTCATCTTTCAGTTCAGACCGCAAAAAGGGGATTTTTTTCTTGAACTTCTCCAATGAATCTATTCTGCCATTCAGGATACAGCTTCATTATACATTAAACATCTAAAATTTATACTTGCCACATAAAAGAAATTCATCTATAGAGTGGCAAAGGCCTTAATCTAGGCTTACTCAAGAGACTGTACTCCACCAATGAACTCCTGCTTGGAGAATTCACATATGGTTTCAGCTTGAAAGTGCCATGAAAGCACCAACTGTAATTGAAGGCAATTGTAAGTGAATTATTATCTTTCAAGTGAAAACTTATTCTTTTACTCAAGATCAATAATAGAAGAGCAAGCTGCAGGAGAATCAACCAGATTGGTATGGCTTAAATATTACAAGTGACATAAGTGTCATTTTGACTGTATGAGTTAAATAGTCGTTTTTCGTTAATTAATTTTCCAATACAATACAATCATTAAAATCTGTTTTGCATCGTCCCGCTCCTCCCCAACCTTCAAAACTAGTACTCCCTCCGTTTTAATTTGTTTGAACCTATTTGACCGGGCACGGAATTTAAGGAAAAAAAAGAAGCCTTTTGGAAGTTGTGGCCTAAACCAATCCATAGATATTTGTGTGTGGCTATAAATCATCTCACTAAGGGTAAAAGGAAAAATTTGAAGTTAATGTTTCCAAATTTAGAAAGGATTCATTCTTTTTGAAATTGACTAGAAAGGAAACAGGTTCATTCTATTTGAAACGGAGGGAGTATTTGAAAGAGGTGGAGAGACAGAAATAGAAAAGTAGAGGAAAGGGATAATTGCACATACCATAACTATATCCTGAGGTTCAACCTGACAAGAAAACAAAAGGTTTTACATCAATCAGGCACGATCACCAAGAACTTATCAGGAAGGTAGGAAGAAGACAGCGAAATATACCATATACAACAGCATGTGATACTACAGAAGTTTAAATTAAGATTAGAAGGACAAACTATACAACTCAATCTACTGTAGACAACACCTAAAAGCACTTCTTTTGAATTCTAATCATGGAACATAGTAATTCTGACTCGTTAGATCAGCCAATTGGGTAAAGCACCTGAAGATCACTGCAGAGGTTGCTAATACCATCAGCCATAATCATGTCAGCCTTCGGGTCTGCAAAATGGAAAAGAGTAATATTTGTTTACATACACACATATAGAGATTGCCATATAAAAGAGATCCAATAAGATAATGCAATTTTGCTCACAGAGTATACATTATACAATAGAACCATCTCAATAAAGATGCCTTTGAATGCAAAGAATGACGAAGCTAATTAAGCTTTTAATAAAAGGGCATTGCTTCTAATACTGATCTACCAATAAGCCTATTCCCTTTAGCAAACAATTGGAAACACATATGGTAAACGGAGAACCTGATTTGCATGATGCTATGGTAAGGGCATTCCTTCACAATTGTTTACCATAGCATCAGGAAAATCAGGTTCTCCGTCTACCATATGTGTTTCCAATTGTTTGCTAAAGGGAATAGGCTTATTAGTAGATCAGTATTTATGATGGTAAAAGTCTCATCCATTGATTTAGGAAGAGAGTACAAATTCCACACCCTATGCCTTCTTCCCAGAGCCAACTCCATTCCCTTTCCTAGAGGAAAGGGGTTTACAAGAGAAGGGGATCACTTAAGAAACATGAGTGATCAAGAGTTGGTAGTTGTTGGGATGGGTTGCATGGGCAAGGTTACAAAAAAGTGAAGGAACATCTGACCGAGAGTTCAATGTTTCAATGATTTCTACAGGGCAAATTTGTACAAGGGAAAAAGGATTGTTGGTTCAGTTGGCACCTCATGGTAGGACCATTTTCTTTCAAAAAGTACTAACGGCAGGACCACTCTATAGGCTAACCCAGCGAAAGAGATAACAATTACCCTACTACGAAAACTAGTTTACAGTTAAGTGACCAATTTCAGTAAAAGTTTACAATGCTCTATAGTTAGGCATCGGATTAGTTATCTGTAAGAAAAAGGGTCATAATTAGTGAATATTTCAAACTCATGTCCTCAAAAAAGATATCTAAACTAGGGCTGTTCATTTGGATCGGATATCCGAAATCCGAACCGATCCGCTCAATTTTGGATTTCGGATATTTGGATCGGATTGTGTTTATCAAAATTTCGGATATTCGGATCGGATTCGGATTGGTATAATTGTAACCCGATCCGATACAAAATCCGAAATTATTAGAGCATGTATAAATATTAAACTTTAATTTCGGATAGTCAGTACTTCCTTTACATCTTCCTCCAAGTTATTACCTTTACAATTGTTGGATTTAGCTATATTGGCACCATAGTACTCTCATAGTTGCATAAACATGAATTTTTCTTACTATATTGCCTCTTTTACAAAGAAAATATACATATGAGTTTGCAACTTTGAGGCATAATAATCCGATCTGAAAATCTGCTTCGATCCAAACTTTAAAATCCGATCCGATCCAATATTAATTTGGATCGGATTTGGATTGCATTTTGTAGAATCCGAAATCCGAATCCGAAATGTGCTAAATCCGATCCATGCGCAACCCTAATCTAAACTAACCAGAATTAAGTTTCAGGCATACAATTTCATTGATCTCTTGAATAACAAAGTTAATAGCTCATGATGGCTTCATAAGTTGCAACATACCTATAACTACAGATAAATCCAGGTTGTACAGAACAGTGTAACTTGACATTGTGAACTTTTAATCTGTCTTCTGCAAGTTCAGGTCAAAGCATGCTAGACTCGAACAACTGTGCTCTCCACGGAGTAACTACTCAATCTCTCTGATGTTCGAGTCTAAAGGCACCAAGAGAATACGCAAGCACGATTCATGGTTAACCCCAAATGCCTTGAATGCTAAAAATTATGGTCACTTCGGTTGTCTATTGCTGGGAGTTTTTTTTTTTTTTATCATTTCATCTAAAAGCTTAAGCTTTTAGAGAGGGCATACTTTTATTTACTTAATTATATCCTAATAAGCTCCCTCAAGTGCAGGCTTGATTCTTTTGGTGAGCCAAGCATGTGATAATTTTTTTTTATTTTTTTTTGTGATAAATGGATGGTAGGGCTGGGCATATATCGGGTAAAACCCATAGCCCGAACTGAAAAGGGTTTTTTTGGTTATTGGTATAGGGTTATTGGATTAATGGTTCAGTAACGATTTTGTGTTATTTGATTATTGGGTTATCGGTTCGAGTCTCGGTTGCCCAATTTTATTAATGGTTTAACCGATAACCCAATAAGCTTTACTAAAATTATAATTTTGCTCTTAGGTATATAAAGTCACCTTAGGGCTTCATTCTCTATTAGTACTATGTTTGGACTTCTTAATTTTTAAGGTGTAATTGCTACTATTTTGTGTTGTTTCTACCGTGTTTCGACAAGTGGACTTGAGCAAATCTCTTAATTCTTGATGTGAAAGCAACTTTTGTAATTAGATGAAAAAATTAATAATGAGTTCTTGGGTCATTGCCTTTGTAGGATGCAAGTTAATATGGTGAAGTCATCCTCTTTCATTTCATACTCTCATTGATATTCATTTATGTGTGAATATATGAATTACATTTGAGCAATTGTTGTATGCAATTGAACAAGCTTTTTGATGAGGGTAGACATGTGTCCATGAAACTTTTGTTCACTCTTTAGAACATAATTGAAGGGGATCAAGGTTATAAGATCAATTAGCGTTATACACTAAGGGGATCACTCTTCTTATGGCACCAACATGTAAGGTTTACTGGATACCAGTAGTTATTTTGACTGCTCCATTGTTTCAGCTAGTAATGGCCATTGGCCCAGGATAACCAAAATAAATTATTAAAAATAAAAGAGAAAATTCAACCAAGTTTGCGCAGATGCTTTTGTTTATTGATAAAGCATATGTACATTATTCTATAAGAAAAAAAGTATCAAAGCAAAGAGTAAACATGTAAACAGTCAAAATAATAAGTAATATTCAGTTTGCAAAATTATAGGAGACAATCTTTACCTTTGTATTTATTGAAAAGCACCTCCCATCGATTTTTCTCTTGAACTGCCTTAGCATTTCCCTCGTTGTAGAATGCTTCCAATGCTCCTTCAAGATGCCAATCGTGGGTCTTCATAGTCTGAATAGCAACTTTCTCACTGTGTAGAAACATAAAGATTAAGGGAGGCAAGCTATGCAAATAGGGCCTCTCAAGTTAATCCACAATATTTTTTTGGTAAATTTTTTTAAATGTTCATGTAAACATTAATGTTCTTTTAGAGGATCCTGTGACAAAATAAATGAAAAATGAATTTGCTTAAGATCCTGAATTGGGATAAAAAGCAACCATTTGGTATTCAAATATCACAAAAATTGCCAATATTTTGCTCTCAAATCATTGAGTCTTTTCATAATGAAACAAACAAGAGTATATACATAATATATATATATATATACACACACACGCACACACATATCGTTTTGCAACAATGGAATAGGAGTAGATGTATTTACAGAGTGTAGATATAGGCTCTTTGTATTGTAGTAAATTGATATCAATAACATCTTTCTCTCGTGCCTTAATTTCTCACTGGTACAGAGCTTTAGTGAGGAAATTATCGTTGTGCAACATTCCGGGAAGAAAGACCTTGTCTTCGTGCAATTTTCCAACGACTTAAGAGGCTATCCATGACAAAATAACTTTCCATCGGTGTTGCGCAAAAACCAACACCACTACAAGACTCCTCAGGCTCAGGCGACCAAACCACAGTCAATCCCACCGGAAAACTCCCTCCCACGCGCCGGACAAAGGAGGAATTTTCCGGCGAGATCTGCTCCACATGCCGGCGGCTCCGCACGCAATCTAATCCACCATAGATGCAATCGGCTCAGTCCAAAACAGTGCGTGCCCATCACAAGCCTCTGCACCTAGATTGTGGGGAAATTATTTTTGAGCATAGCTTCCGTGGGAAGCTCGAGATTTTGATCCATACATGGGTAGGTTTAACTTATTCCAGTGGCAAGAGGCTATCGACAATCAGAAATCAAGCAAGAGTTTCTGTCCTTTCAAGACCCATCAGCCGATCATAATTGCTTCTACTCTGGATGGGAACTCGATCTAAAATCAGTTCCATTCATCTTTATAACCTTTCCCTACTTGCAATTCCGCAGTTACTTAGATTTATCTTTGTAGCACTACACTGGTAGGAATATTGTAACATCCCAGTACTTGTCCATCTAACATTAACCCTGGAACCTCTGGAATTTTCATGCCCTTTCATCCACCACAAATTGGTGCCCATTATTTTCTATATGACAAGTGATTGTTGCAGCTTCCTCCAGCCAATATTTAAAGGCCAGAAGGCTGCTACCTGAGCAAAGCTATAACTCCTATGTTGCCGAGTTGGATTCCTTTGACTGATAGATTCTTTTCTCCATAAATAATGGTATATTGTTACCTGTGCATGTCTATCCCATATTGCGGTTAATTTCCAGAATGATGATCATTTATCATCTTCTTCCCTTAGTAGTTTGTATCCCAGCAAGGCGATTGAAAAGGTCCACTACATTGCATCTGCTATTTTGCTGTGGTTAATCCTGATTCTACTAAAAAGCTTCTTCTTTCCTCAATAATTTTATACCAAAAGCAGAGGAATTATATCGTGTAGCTTGGTTAGTTCAACCGGCCTTTCTCTGGCTACAAAATAGGTTTTCCTCTCCATCTACTTTTGGAATTTATGGTGCTAAGTATGTCAGATTACACTTTACATTGCCATACTACTCGGTTACTGTCTAAATAAAAACTATCCACTATCTTCACCGAGAAAGAGGTCATCAATAGATGGACGGAATTTAGAAAAGGAATCATTGAATCCATATTCTTTTACGCAACTCCCCCCAACTAACCAAAACATTTTTCAGTTACTCTCCTGCTACACTCATATCTCATCACAATATATGGTATTAGATACTTTAAAGAAACATACATAGTTAATTAACTTATTAAACTCCATACTATGTCACATTGTGTCCCATAAACGAGGCACAGGGAGTATAAAGTATCTACAAACACTAAAACTTATACAGTCAAGTGACACATTTCTCCAAAACAACCTCACCACAATCAATTGTGATAACTCTAGAAAACAAAATGACTCCCATTATGTAATTAAATTATGAAATTGATGTCTACGCATCAAGAAATGGGGTTAGCATTCACCCAAGGAAGTAGCAAGAAAGTCTCACGCAATATTTCTTGAAGTCCAAACACAATATCTTCAGTTAACTCGTTACGTTGTCTACTAGTAGACAAGAATTATGAGCATAGCCCCTTGCGCAAGGAGATGCAGAAAAAAAAAATCGGACATAGCCAAAACTTAACAAAACATGCTTGCATGAGCAAATTTAACTTTCAGTCCACTAGGAATTGAAAAACGACCACCAATAACACAATAAACTAAATGGAGACCTAAAGCTAGACCTTGCAGCTCCAAATATCTACACCAATGTAATATGTTCGCAGAAAATGGGAAACAAAAACTCTGAACTTGATATAAGGATTTGGTAATTTAATATATATATACAATCCCCAGAACTCTAATGACTTCCTTTGGGGGCATAACACGAAACTCAATTACTACAATTTTTTGTTTGGATGAGGTCTTATTCAACATAAGGTGCTCTTTTTTTTGCTTATAGGAGTTTATCTAAGATTTACTCCCCGTTTCAATTTATGTGAGGGAGTTTGACTCGGCACGGAGTTTAAGAAAGAAAGCCTTTTGGAATTGTTGTCGTAAGCATGTTACAAGATTTCTATGGCTATAAAAATATACAACAACAACAACAACAAACTCAGTTTGATCCCAACATGTGTGGTCTGGGGAGGGTAGTCAGTACGCAAACCTTACCCCTACCTAATGTAGGTAGAGAGGCTATAAAAATATGTTATTAATAAATTTCAAATATGAAAATATATCATTCTTTTTGGAACGGACTAATATGGAAATAATTTCAGGTAAAATGGAATGAAGACAGTTCACATTACTAAATAACGTCTAGGAGAAATCTAGATGCTCATGATTTTTAGCATCTTGGTATCCTCAAATTTTATACACAAAGAGAAGCATACAAAAGACTGACAATGTAAAATGAGAATTCACTAAGACATAGTGTTACATGACTAAGGGGTACCTACCTTGCCCCAGTTACGGACATGAATTGCTGAACTTTCTCCTTGCGCGCAAACCCCAGCTTGTTCTGCCAAGCAAATGACAAAATTAGCAGACTACAATTAGCTGGAACACATAATAAGAAAACAATTACGCACCATTTTTTACGAAGTGATGGAAGAAACCTAAAATTGGGGATGAAAGCGATTTGGATACTCCTACTTGTAGAAGATGATTTTCGATTCCTAAAATTTTTAAAAAGTTTTTGTTAGTTGGGGGGGCTCCCAATGCTTATAACTTGTCGAGAAATTGGAGTAAGCCATGAATTGTGGCGAGCGCATGGTGCTGTTGTATACAAAGGCGAAAGACTAGTTCCCACCTATTTCCCGCTTGTTTTGCCTTTTTGTTTCCTTTCTTCTCGTCCATCTTCTTCTTCTTTTCTTCTAAATGTTTTTCTCTGGGTGGGGGGTTGGATGTGGCAGTTCAAGAATTCAATGTTACAATACGATAAATGCATAGGTTTAAATTTAAAATTAAAAGTCTGTAAGATTAAACATAATCAACTTCCATACTTTTCTCCAATTAATTTCCAATACTCAATTCAACATAACAAATTGGCACATTTGAAAGCTTATATCGAAGTTAAATTCTATTAAGAAAATCATTATCATGATGTCAAGTGTCACAATAAAAATTTAACAATTATTAAATTTTAGGATAAAACTAGTTAAGTTAGTTAATAATTAATTACTCTTTTAGAATTTGAATTTAAAATAAATAATATCTATATATATTTTTAACAATATTAAAAAGGAAAAATATTTAAATATATAACTTCAATGTAGAGATAGATAAAATGACAAGGCTAATTTTTTTTTAGATGAGAATTTTTTTGAATAATAATTCATATGGTCATGCGATATGCTATATGTATAAGATAAAACTAAAGACAAAAACATAAACAATAATTTCAAGAAATAAATTGTAACAACCCGAGCGGTCGTTTTGAGGCCTTGAGTAGCTTCACTTCATGTTTTATGATTAGTACGTATGGTCGGAATTGAATTTCGAGAAGTTCAGAGTTGATTCAGATGGAAAATTCACAATTCGGAAGCTTTAAATTGGAGGAGTTGACCAAGGTTTATTTTTGAGTAAACGACCTCGGAATCGAGATTTGAAGATTCCAACAGGTTCGTATAATGATTTTCGACTTGTGCGTATGTTCGGGTTAAGTATAGGATGGTCGGGGAACATTTAAGCACTTATTATAGAAAGCTAGCATTTTAAAGGTTTTAGAATTTCCTAAGTTCGAGTTGAAGTAGACTTTGGTGTTATTGATGTCCGTTTGGGATTCCGAGCCTTGGAATAGGTTTGTATTGTGAATGTGACTTGTGCGCAAAATTTGGCGTCATTCCAAAATGTGTACGGTGATTTCGACACATTCAGCGAATGATGAAGGTTTGAAAGTTAAGAGAGTTTAAGAAATTGAGTTTGATCTTTAATTCTTGGTTTCGATGTCGTAATTTAGTGTTCCGAGCCTTCGAACAAGTTTACATAGGGTATATAAACTTGTTCGGGTGATTGAACGGGGTTCATCGGACCTCAATGAGTTTCGTGATAGTTTCAGACCACTTTTAGGCCTTTTGGAACAACTGATAAGTGGTGTCGAGGATGTGCAATGCGATCGTGGAGGTGTGGTCCGCGATTGCGAAGAGTAAAGTGCAATCCAGGTTTTGTGAATCGCTATTGCAGAAGCAAGGGTCGCAATCGCATAGAAGGAATTTCTATGGCATGACTTCAGCAGTTTATATCTTGCAATCTATAAGAAATTTGGAGATGATCCAAAAATAAAGTTGTAGCCCTTTGAATCTGGATTTCATACAATCACACAGTTTATTAGTTGGAATTTTGAACAAAATGTTAAGATCATTATACCGAAAGGTGTTTGTGAAAAAGAAAATAAAATTTGTACGTCGCGATCGCGTGGTTTTGGCCGCGATCACGATAAAGGAAATGATGCTAAAACTTTTGTTAACCACGATCGCATCGGTAATGATCGCGATCATGAAGGAAGAGACCTAGCAGATGTATTAAACATCTAATTTCGGGATTTTGAGCTTATTTTCTTCACTTGTAAGCTCTTGGAGCACATGTGCGGTGATTTGGGGTGATTCTTGAAGATCATTTTCGCCATATATCATGAGGTAAGTTATTCTCACTTGTTGTAAGATAAATACATAGATTATATATGTATTAAAATATGGAATTTTATAGAAATTGAGAGATTTGGGAAGAAAATCTAGAGTTTAATATTTTAAAGTTTTAACTACGAAATTGGACATGAAATTTGGAATGTGTAAAGCCCCATAAAACTTCACATAAAACCCGTGGTTTCATGGCGGCGAGGTAGGCTAATGTGTTTGATGATTGTAGAAATTCTTGGGGTGTACAGTATGTCGGGGAGTTGAAAACATTTTTTGCAGAACATGGCATTTCAGCGGTCCACTATGCAACCGTAGAACCTCTTCGCGGACTGCAGATTGGCCGCAGAATGCAACAAAACCTGAGCCAATTTTTGAAGATCATTTTGCGGTCCATTATGTGACCGTATAATCACTTTGCGGGCCACATTTCATCGCAGATTCAACATGAAGATTTCCGGAGGGAGATTTCGCGGCGTGTTTTATGCGACCGCATAACCGTTCTACGAGCCGCATAACAGTCGTTGACCTGACCAGGCCTACCCAATTTTGGGACCTTTTTTTCGTACCTTTTGCGGACCGTATATTCATTTTGCGGTCCGATCTGTGACCACATACTTGGTTTCGTAGGCTTAAGTTTGGAAAATTTTCACCTCTTCCCAGCTGACTTGGTGAGCCCCACTTCATTTCGGGGTCTTGTACATTTTGTTCCTTTATAAGGCACCGTAAAATTTCACCTAAAACTCGGGGTTTCGTGATGCTAGGATAGACTTATATGTTGATGATTGTAGAGATTAAGCTTGCCCCAGTAAGGACTTTTTGGGCTGAACGGTGCATTGGGGAGTTGAAGAAATTTTTTGGTAGGGCAGAGTGTTTTCTGCAGTCCATTCTGCGGTTGCAGAACTGATCTGCGAATCACATATCTGCCGCAGAGTGAAGAAGAGAACTGGTAAATTTTTTAATGATATTTTGCAGTCAATTATGCGACCACATAATCGTTTTACGATTCGCAGATCCAGCATGAAGATTTTCGGAGAGGAGTTCTGCGGCGCATTATGCAACCACAGAACTTCTACGGACCGCAGACCTGTCGTAGACCCAAGCCGAACAGCCCAGTTTTGGGACCCTTTTCTATGGTCCCCTTTGCAGGTCGCATGCGATCTGGTCTGCGACCCCAGACCCGACTTCGTAGAGTTTAAGTTTGGAAAATTTTACCCGGACCCATTTTTATAAAAATAACTTATGGGTTATTTTGATTGGTCCTAACTTATATTTAGAGAGAGGGGAGTTGTCTAGAGTGAGAGGGGAAATTCCTAAGATTATTGTCCATCAATTCTTGCTCAAAGTTGGAGAATTCACAAGGAAAAACTCATAAGTTCTTCATCCAAGAGGTAAGGTTCCATATTTTAGTTTCAATTTTGAATTTGGGGTAAAAGATGGTTAATAGGGGGGGATGTGATTCTTGGGTATGAGAGTGTATCTGTGCATGCATGTACAATCATGAGTTGTAGGAAGGTTGTTGAGCTAAATAGGGTAGATATTGGGTTGGGGATGAAGGAATCCACCATAGGATAGGGCTGGCATGTGGGCCGGTTAGGCCTGGGCCCGGCCTAGGCCCGCGAGCCCATATGGGTAGTGGGCCTAACCGTTTAAGCCCAGGACCAGGTGGGTGTGGGCTCATAAGTGGGCCGGTACTCAGCAAAAAGCCCGCGAGATCGGGACCGGCTTCTAAGTGGGCTGGTTTAATCGGTCCTAAACGAGCTCAAACGGGCCCAACGAAAAATATTCCAAAATTTTTATAGCCGTTAGAAAACTTTAAAAAATGGTTGTTGGCCTGCAAAAATAGCCGTTTGCTATTTTCAAAATATCCATTTTGGGGTAAAAAATGGTTAATGGGGGGTGCGATTCTTGGGTACGAGAGTGTATCTATGCATGCATGTACAATCATGAGTTGTAGGAATGTTGTTGAGCTAAATAGGGTAGATATTGGGTTGGGGATGAAGGAATCCACCATAGGATAGGGCTGGCATGTGGGCCGGTTAGGCCTGGGCCCGGGACCGGCTTCTAATTGCGCCGGTTCAACCGGTCCTAAACGAGCTCAAACGGGCCCAACGACTATTTTTTTTTCCAAAAATTTTTTAGCCGTTAGAAAAATTTAAAAAATGGTCCTTGGCCTGCAAAAATAGCCGTTTGCTATTTTCAAAATAGCCATTTTACCCCTCCCAACTTTGTTTTAACCCCAAACTTTTTATATTTATACTTTTTCCCTATTTTCAACTATAAATACCCCCTCATTCTTTTATTTTTCTCACAAAATTATCAATCTCTCTCTAGTTTTCTTCTATAATTACTTATTTTATTGTTGTAATTTGTGAAAAATTGTGAAGTTGGTGAATTGATGTATTCAAGCCTTCAACGATATATAATTTTCAACAAGTTGTTCGTCAATTCGGTAAATTCGTTTCAACTCTTAAGTTTTAATATTATAGTTTTATTTATTTTACTTTATATAATTATAATTAAGATGGCCTATTCTTTTAAAAAAATATTTAGTAAAAGTAAGGAAAAATCCAAGATTGGTGAATCTAGTGGCCAAGTTGTTCCTCCTCCACTTCCCCCGGCTCCCCGACCTGTTACCCGTCCTACACCTGCTATTCTTGATAGCTATAATGCTTTATTACAATTTACCGTAATCAATTTTACCATGATATTGCACCAGGTGAACAATTAAACCATGAATATGTGAATGCTATTTATGGTAATCCAACTATTGATGAAAATGATGAGGAAAATGATGATGAAAATATAGATTTTGATGAAACACAACCGGATGATGATACACCCACTAGTCCTGTTGCTGAAGTTAACCCAACTGATAATAATCCAAATGATGCCACGTCTGGCCCTCCTGTTACTACCCCTACTTTTTCTAGACAACCTTCTAAACGGAGTAAAACATTTGTTGTTTGGGCATTTCTTATTCAACTAAGAGAAAAAAAATAAGCCTAAGTGTAAAACTTATGGCAAAGAGTTAGCTTTCAAATTTGGTGGAGGTCGGGGGGGGGGGG
>ML333255.1:0-23031 GCA_005239505.1 Nicotiana paniculata | reverse complement strand
AGGGGGGACGGGAAGTTTGGCTAGACACATATTGATACACCTAAAGATAAAGTCAAATTTCTTCAAATGAAAGCTGCGGCAAGGGGACAAGTGTACCTAGTCAGGTTGACCCTAGTACCGGGTCAAATCAATTTCAATCGAGAATTAACACTGTTACCGGTGATATTTTATATTATGGTCCAAGAAAAGATCGTGAAGAATTGGCAAAAATATGCTTACCCCTATAGTTTTCCTTCTAACCCTCACTTTGTGATTATATTAGAAAAGTTTTTAATCCTACTTATAAAGGATAGCCTCACAAAACCTTAAAGAGAGATATTTATAAATATAAACACGAATATGAACAATATTTGTGCTATTTACTTACTCATATAGATTGTCGTGTTGCTATTACTGCTGATATTGGTAGACGTGGTAATGAATGTGATTATCTTACTATTACCAGTCATTGGATTAATGAGGATTGGATAATGCAAAAGCGCATTATTGCTTATAGAATAATTAATTCACGTCATACAGGGCAGTGCATTGGTAGCACAATTACGGATATTTGTAAATATTTTTGCATTAGTAATAAATTAATGTCAGTTTCAATAAATAATGCTTCTAGTAACACTAATTCTATAGCCTTGCTTACTACTACACTAAATCCTGCATTTAGTAACATTTTTCATGTTAGATGTATTTGTCATATTTACCATTTAATTGTTGATGATGGTATGAGAATTTTAAATGTTGAAATTGAAAAGGTTAAAATGGCTACTGGCTTTTTTATTCAAACCGTAGAAGCAGACTTAGAGAATATTTTAAAAGATGCGATGAATTTGGCCTAAGAGAAAGAAAGGTTCCTAAACCTTGTCCAACTAGATGAAATTACATGTATGAAAGTTTAGTTGTTGCATATGAATATAGAAACCCCATAAACTCAACGTTTAATGCTCATGTAAGTGATGATGAGCACCTTACAAATGCGGATTGGACTAATGTTAAAATGCTTGTAGATTTTTTTAGAAAAAACTCATATTGCTACAAATGAATTTTCTAGGCAATATTATCCTACTATTTCTAACTGTTTAGTTTATATTGCTGAACTATTTGTTTCGTTATTTTTCAGAGGGTGGTGTAATTTATCAACTTGCTATTGATTCTATGAGAAAAAAGTTTTAAAAATATTTTTTCCCTATTCTCCCTATTTATGATATTGCTGCCTTGTTAAATCCTACTATAAAATTAGGAGATCCTCAATTTTGTTATGAATCTGTTTATAATGGTTTAGCACTTGAAGATGAGGAGTTGTCTACACTTCCGGAAGCAATAGCCTCAATTAAAATAAATGCTCAAACTATTTATAGTGCTTATCAAATTGCATTAGATCATGCTAGACCAAATGTTCCAACTCCTACTTCTTCTAGTTCTCAATCATGTAAAAGAACTGCGGGACTAAGAGCACTTAGTGCTTGGGCGAGGTTCAGGGGTTCTCAAGGTTCTAGTACTAGTGATTGTTCACAACTAAATGAGCTTGAATTTTATTTGTCACAGGGAATTGAGGAAGTGAATCCCGACGGCTCCTTTAATATTTTGGAATGGTGGAAGGACAAATAAAAGCAATTTCCGATTCTTTCAAGGATGGCTCGCGAATTTTTATCTATTCAAGCTTCAACAGTGGCATCGGAGAGCAGTTTTAGTCAAGCAATACTTCAACTCGGTGATTATAGAGCGTCTATGAGGGAGAGCTTGGAAAAATGAGTACTTTTCAGAGATTGGATCCGTTCGGAACGAAGAAATTTTGGACTTGCTGAATCACAACCAGAGGTAAATTAATCTTACGAATAAATGCTAGCTAAACTTGCGGAGGATGCTGTTTCGCCCGGAAGCGATGATGAACAAGCTTCTTTTCCGCCACCACCAACGAAAATTCCTTCAAACCTTGAAGGATTTATGAAATTTGTAAGAGATACCATGTAACTTGTTAGAATGTATTATGTAACTTGTATTTTGGCACATCTTTATTAGTTTCTTTTTCTTCTCTTTAGTGGTATTAGCACCTTGTTGTGCTCATTCCATTGGGGGCAGGAAGACTAAGAAAGATATTTTCATGTTTTATTAATTTCATAATAATAAAAATTATAACGCATTCCTTTGAATATCTCTTTACAATATTTTTATGTTTAAATTGGAATTACAAATTAAGTCACAATTATATTATATATAATTTACAAGAAATTTCCTTAGATAAAATTTTTTTTAAAATAGTCCAGGCCCACTTAGGTTAGGCCCACATATATATATATATATATATATATATATATATATATATAGATATAGATATATATAGATATAGATATAGATATATAATTTATAAGAAATTACCTTAGATAAAAAAATTAAAAAAAGTCCAGGCCCACTTAGTCCCACATAGGCCCGGGACTGGACCACTTAGCCCGGGACCATTAGTCAGTGGTCCCGGTTGTTGATACCTAATTTTTCCCAAAATATTTTTAAAATTGCATATGTACCTTCAAAATCATGCATTAACAACAATTGGTATTTTTTCATAATTTTTCTATATTTTATTTAATTTATCCAGCATTTTATTTCCAATAAATAATTACAAAATTGCATCACAAATGATTTCAAAAGCATTCTTGATTTAATCTACTATCCCTGGTCCTATTAACATCTAATTATTTCATAATTAGCCAAACTGGCACATTTTGGCTATAATTGCAATAACTTTGCAATTATAGCCCAATCATATAATTTTGTACCATTTTCCTACCAGAAATTAATCATTTGTATTTTTCAATACTAAATAAACTGTTTAAATCATTTTCTATGCATAAAACTAATTTTTATGATTATTAGCTATTTTTATAAATTATTTTAAGTAATTTAATTGAGTATTTAACAAATAGCCATCTTCATTTTAATTATGACCTAAATTAAACCAGACCTACCTGATTAAAATAGCCCAAATACCAGGCCCAATCCATTAATTCAACCCGACCCAATGTCTTGTTTAATCTGGACCTGATCAACGAACCAGATCTATTCTTACCTTAATTAACCCTAAAAGACTACCCCCCCAAACCCTCATTCCCATTCTCTCATTCTCTCTTCTGCTCCGCCGTTACATTCTCTCATCTCTCTTAAGCTCTCTCTGCTAAAACCTAAGCTCCTCTCACCGGTCGTTGGCTCGCCGGTAACAATGGTGGCTCCACCACCACCCCTAGCCTCCATGGCTCCCTCACACGCCGGATTCTTGCTACCCTAAAGTCCTCAAGAAAACTAGAGGCGGTTCAACTCACACCCATGGCCTTTTATGCCGTTATCAGGCCATTCTTGACCGTCCGAGTAAGATCCTTCTATCTCCGGCTAAAACTTATGGTTTCTAAGCCTGCTTCTCTCATCTCTGGGTTATCTCTCTCTGAAACCCTAACTTTAGCTCTTGACTTATTAGATCTGTAACAGATCCGAGTCTATTCGAGTTATCTTTACTGTTTTCTTAAAGATTTTTTCGATTTTTCTAAAACGCCTCTTCGTCTTCAAATTAGGGTTTCTTAACCCCTTTTCAAAAACAAGGGTTTCCCATGTTATTCTGATTTTCACTATGTTTAAACGTTTATTTAAGTTTTCCCCCTTTTGTCTGATTTATTATGTTAAAAAACCTAATTCTTGGTTTTAGTCCTGGATTCTGAGTCTGTCTTTGATGATTTCCTCGTTAAATCTGTATGTGTGCTTGTTTCTCATGAACGTTATGAGTTTTTGTGATTTTACCCTATTTGGATTATTAGGGTTTCTGATTTTACCTATTCCTGCCTATTATGTGCTTATTCCGCTTATTCTAAGAAATTTGTGTTAATTTCCCTAATCAGTGCTATGTTCTAGTTTGAATCCCTGACTTATGTGATTCTTTTACCATACTTTGCCTATTCTTTCCTATATTATGTTTACTCCGTTCATCTGTGGTATTTTCCTTTAACTAAAGCTGTTTTCCATTTGAATCCTTGATTCCCTGTGATTGATATGATACTCTCCACTGATTTTCAACCTTTAGTTTATTTCTTGCCTTATTATGTGTTCGACGATACTGTCAATTGATTTATATGTATTTTCCTTAATTAGAAAATTATGTACCTAGACTTGATTATATGCCCTATACTTGCACTATGTTGAATTATTCCCTTATTTGTTATATTCAGCCTTATATGATTTCCTTCCTTATTTGTCACATGTCTATTACCGTTTGAAGTTAACTCCTTAATTAAAGGGAGTACTTACACTGATTGATACCCAAATACCTATTACTGCATGACTTTTATTCTTACCTTATTATTCTACCTAGTTTCAAACCATATTATCATATATATGCTCTCTCATTAACACAAACACACGAACACATTGGTTCAAATCTATCTCTCACACTCAAAACTTTTTGCTCTCCTTCTTAATTTACTTGCTACTGTTCTGAGTTAGCCAGCTGCAAGCCAAAGCTAATTATTGTGCTATCCTATTCTTCATTTTTGTGTTTGCTACTTCTTTACTGTATGTTCTGATTTCAATTCAAGTCCCAAAACCAATATGTTTCTTTTACTGCTTCAGTTTATCCTGTTTCTGGTTTGTTTCTATCTATGGTTTTGCTGTGCAACCTGTATTTGACATGTTTACATTCTTGTCCATCTAGAATGTTATGTTATGTATTACTCCCCTTAGGATCGGCATGAATATGTTACCCCTCTTTTGTAGTATGTCTCAATGTGACTCTGTTCAATTCTGAGTTTATCTGGTTTCTAGTATGAACCTTTCTTGGCAAAACAATTTGTACCCTAAGTTGCTTGATTCTGTGGTCATTCTGGAGTTCATGTTATTCCCTGCAAGAACTGCTATGCTTGTACATTGTGTGCTCTATGTGTCCCCAATTCCCATCACCCTTGTGTGAAGGTTTGTTCGATGTCTGATGCTGAACCTGCTTTGGTTCTGTGTTGGATCTGTATTTGTTAATTGCCCTACTCTCCTCAAAAATTGTTTTACTAAACAACTCTCTCTTATTTTATAAAACTATTTCTACTGAGTCTCTTTCAATAATTGTTTTCCTATCAAACTCTTTCAAAAACTATGTCAAGCACTCTCACTCTACTCTTAGGTCATTAAGTTCTGCCCCTCCAGTATGTGACTTCTTTGGGATCCCTATGAGCTCCCTCTAGACTCTGATGCATTGGGGCTGGCACTTCCACACTGCACTTACTCAGTTATGGTGGTGAAATCTGGGTGTGAGCACTGCCCGGGAACCCTTGAGGTCCTTAGGGAACTCTGACACACCCGGATATGAGAAAGGCTATGAAACATCTGAGCATTTGAGGTTCTGGAAATCTGGGCCTATTTTCAGGCTCCATATAGTGTAATTTCTTATTTTTCTTTATTTACTTACGTAATTCATTCAATATTGATTTGTAATAATTATTATAAATGAATATTGGGGGATGGATAGTGAAAATGGGAGGTTAGCCATATAGGTTATCCATATTAATGGGTAGAAAATCATGCCTTAGGTTTACATTTCCTATGTGTGCATTAGAATCCATGCTCAGGGCCCAATGCATTCCAAGCATGTCATAGATATCATGTTCTTAGGTTTACTGCTTCAGCATCTCATTTGTCCCTATTTATCACTTAGAAATCCTGCTTCTAGGCTAAGTAACAACATTAACACGAAAACTGTCGCTCTCTGCACATTCTGAAATCATGCTGTAATTCCTTATGCATTTAGAGATCATGCCTCTAGGAATCCTGCAACCATTCTGCATTCTACATGTGCATATTAGATACCCTGTTTAGGATGGATTTCATTTGTACTCACCCAGTCACACCTAGTTAAACTACCTATGCATGAAAAATGACATAAAACGGTCTCACCTATGATTGTCATGTGTTAAATAAACTGGTAATAATCCTTGTATTTTGCAACACTTAGAACAACATGCTTTGGGTATAACCACTCTTAAAATTGTTAATAATTCTGGTGATTATTATACACGCCTCGGCAAGCCTTAGATATTCAACCTTTATAAAAACTGGAAAACTCTCTCTCTTTTTGTGGTTACTGCTTAATGCTTAACATGCTTAAAATCAGTAGGCAAACTAACTAGGGCCCCTGCTTCTGAGTTTTCTTTTTACAAAACCAAATCTGCATATCTCTTGTATTCTGATACTCACTTAGACATCATGTTTTAGGATCCTGTTTAATAGTACTACCCTTGTTTGTGTTTGAGTCGTGCTGATTACATGCATTATCTGTGGAGGTAAACCCGAGCCTCGAATTGATTCTTTCCTGCCTTTATCTGTTAAAGTCCTATCTGTTCTTGCATGTCGCCTAGTATTTTATCCTTTCAACCTTAGGGGTCTGTTTAGAACTGCCTTTAAGTAGAGGTCCTAATCTCCTCCAGGACCATTAAGAAGGGACGGGTAACAACACGCATAGAGGTTGTTAAATAAAACTCGCTTAATAACCGCTAAGGGGTGGGAAAGGGTAGACATGGATATGATAACCGGCGCGCTAATGCCACGTGTAGCCCCTCTTCTGAGGAGTGATTACCGGGCATTGTACTGATGTGATCCTATAGGATAAATAACCTAGGACTCCCCTATCCTTTATATATGTGCGTTCAGATCATAAATCTTTCAAACATTGTGTATGTGCTTAACTTTAAATCTTTTAAAAACTTTAGCACATATGTGTGCCTAGACTGCGAATCTTCTCAAAAACCTTTATTTGCTTACCTATTTGCTTTTATTTCTTATGTGATACTTGTTTTAAAATTCACAAAGCTTGTTTGGCCGGGAACCACATTTGTGGACTTCGAGGGGTGCCTAACACCTTCCCCTTGAAGTAATTTCAAGCCCTTACCTTGTCTCTGGTTATCCAATCCGTGTTTGTAAATGTCCCTTAGTAGGTGCCCTAACGCACCTTAATTCGTTAGGTGGCGACTCTTCAATTCCTTACCCCTTTCCCAAAATGAAACGAGTTGTCCCAATAATGTCGAAAACCTTGTCCGATCCGAAAGGAGAGGGAAAAAGAGGGGGCGCGACAACATGGCGACTCTGCTGGGGATATCCTAGGCTTTTACCATTTTCAAACTGCTTTGTGAACTTGTCTTTACCTTGTAAATACTTGCGACCTTTCCCTTTCCCCTTTTATGTGCAATTAACTGTTTATCTCTTTCAAGTATTTATTCTTTTCAAAATCAAAACTGATATGTTTCTTTATTTTCCTTTGTAACCACTTTAAATTATAACTGTTGTATTTACCGCTTTCATAACGTGCAAATAACTGACAACATGCTTTCATCACTCATTTATTGTTGCATCATCATGCTCAACATCATATTACACTCTTGCCAATACAAATCCTATAGCAACACTTGATGAGTGGTTGCTCTCTTCCTATTTTATCACCCTTAAATTCGGAAAGGCTTATTTGCGGTAAAACTAGTCGATCAGCGGTGTAGTAGACAATTCTGTACCTTCCCCTTGAGTTGTCCGCTCAAGGGGTACCAGTCTAAAACCCTATAGAAACCTTACTCTGTTATATTGTACATGCATCATGGTCAAACCTAGCGGGTTAATGTGTTTTCCGCACAATAACCCTTTAAGACAACCTTATCCAAAAGTCCACCGGGTTTTTCATAATCCCAACGGATGCAATCACGTTTTGTGAATTTATTTGGAGAACTAAATTCATGTATACTAATCATAAGTGTATAAATATTCGAGTCTGGCGTGGGTAAGGGCCTAACCATTTTCGTCTTGCAGAAATATGAGGCACGAAGTTCCTAGATTCGGCACAGTCAGCAATATCCACCCAAAGCTCCTGAACTGGTGGGAGGATCTTCACTCCAGCGATAAGAAACATGTCAAGAAATATCTGGGTAATCTACCGTCTCTCCTAGACATCCAACCCAACAACATGTTGATCGAGGCTGCCACTTTATTCTGGGATAGCGAAAGATCCGTCTTCCGCGAATTTGTTCGATGGGATCAAGGATGCCGAATCTGGGGAAGGTCCTTCTGGGACCAAGTGTCTAGGTTTCCTTTTCATTGCTTTTATTAATATAATAAGGCCAAGTGCCATTAGTGACTTTATTTACTGCTTATTATTTTAGTGTCGTTTTTGGATTCGTCTATTTTACATTAATGAAATGAGGCATTTTGGCATCTAAGTTCTCCAAATCAACTTGTCGCTAGGCCTACCTCGGGCACAACGAGGCTCCCAAATTAGGACACACTTTTATTCCTTCACTATGTGTTTAAATACTGCAATATTTTCTCATGATCCTCACTGACTTGGCTACCTTTTATTTTTGTTTTTGTTTTTTTCTTATGATTATTCCCCTCCCCAAAGGTTGTTCGTGCATTCTGGCATCATCGTCATACTATACAAGATCCAGTGGCCCTCTGCCTTCTCCTCCTCCTAGCCCACCAAAGGGAAAAAAGCAAAGGCAAAGGCGAAATGGAAGATTCAAGCAACATCAGAAAAGAAAACACAGCGCCAGTGGAACGAACAGAAGCCACTAAAAATCAAGGTACTCAAGTTCAGAATGAGGCTATGACACAACTCGAGCAAAGGTTGTTGAAACTCCAAGGGGAGCTTGAGCATGTACAGAACTTGGAAAATTTATCCTTCTCACTCGGTGTCCCAGATGTCATTCAAAATCACATACCTCCTCAAAACACGCCAAACAAACAAAATCCTCCAACAACTCATCATCATACAACCCCACCGAAAAATCAAATTATCCCACCACAGCACTAGCACAACACTTTCCACGCTCCAAGAAATACCCCGATGATTATCCCTGAACCACAAAACTCCACAAGTGACCACCTCTATGCTCAAACACCAGGTCATCAGAACAACCCCATATACGTGGAGACTCCACCTCACTCCACCCAACACGTTGCTTACACACCTGAATCTAGTGAGAAGGATATGCTCACTAAGAATTTGGCCGAGGAACTCAAGAAACTGACCACCTGAGTTCAGGGCGTTGAAGGGAGTAAGGGAGTCAAAGGGTTGAACTTCGAAGATCTCTGCATACATCCCGATGTTAAAATACTGGAGGGTTACAAACCTCCTAAGTTCGAAATGTTCGATGGTACAGGTGATCCCAGGGTCCATATGAGGACCTATTGTGATAAATTGGTTGGAGTAGGAAGAGACGAGAAGATTCACATGAAATTGTTCATGAGGAGACTCACAGGAGATGCTTTATCTTGGTACATCAACCAAAACCCTAAGAAGTGGTCCGACTGGGTAAGTATGGGCATCAGACTTCATGGACCGGTTCAGGTTCAATACGGAGAATGAACCAGACGTTTTCTACATCCAGAACCTTAAAAAGAAGCCCACCGAAACTTTTCGCGAGTATGACACTCGCTGGAGATCTGAAGCAGCCAAGGTAAGGCCTGCCCTAGATGAAGAACAAATGAACAAATTCTTCGTCCGAGCACAAGACCCATAGTATTATGAGAGGCTAATGGTGATTGAAAACCACATATTCTTTGACATCATCAAGCTGGGTGAGAGAATTGAAGAAGGTATCAAGAGTGGAATGGTCGCTAACTTTGAGGCACTATAGGCCACCAACAAAGCCTTGCAGTCTGGTGGTATATCCAAGAAGAAAGATGCAGGAACGTTAATGGTTGCACAGGGACCCAAATCCCCGTTGGTATACCGAACTTCCCCACTAACCTATCAAGCACCCCCGCCCACCTATCAATCAGCACCTCCACCAACATATCAGCCATCTCCACCGCCTACATATCAACCTACTTCCCCCAGATATTTCCAACCAGCTCCTGTTTATCATACCTACAACTCTCAGCTATCTCACTTCCGAGCGCCCCCTGCTCGCTAAAATTTCCCGAGACCTCAACCCAACTTTGATCGCAGACCTCCTAAATAATACATTGCCATTGCTGAACCTATAGAACAACTGTATGAAAGATTAAAAGCTGCTGATTATGTCACTCCTATCCCTGCTATAACCCCTAAAAATTCATCCCAATGGGTCAATCCAAATAAGACCTGTGCATACTATTCCGGCATGAAGGGGCATACAATTGATGAATGTCGATCATTGAAATATAAGATCCACTCTATGATTGATAACAAGGTAATCCAAGCAAAGGAGTCTGCTCCCAATGTTCGCAACAATCCACTTCCAGACCATAGGGGGTTCAACATGATAGAGACAGAAGAAGATTGGGACCTAGAGGGGTCGATCGGGTTAGAAGGTGATGACCCAAAGAAGCCAACAATCACTCTTGATCCCATCATATTCCAGATTCAGCCATCCAGAGACATCGAGGTAACTGCGTCAATCCCATTCAAGTTTGAAATGGCACCACCTGCAGACACACATTTGCCGTTCGAGGTTGAAGTTATGCCGCCTGCTAAGGCACCTGTTCCATTTGAAGTGAAAGTAGCTGCACCAATCACAGTGACAGTGTCAACCACACCACCTTTTAACGATAAGGCTATACATTGGGATTACATGGCTGAAGCAAGAAGGAAATGTAAAGTCAAGATAGAAGAAGCTGGTGCTGCACATGGGATGACAAGGACCGACAGGGTCTATACACTTGAACACTTGGCAGAGTCTAGCAAGAATGCTTCCAACAGACCACTCATCATTGAGATAGGCCCAGATGATCTTTGGAGGAAGGTGTAGGCCAGGGAATATTCAGTCATCGATCAACTGAACAAAACTCCATCCCATATATCCATTATGTCATTGCTGCAGAATTCGAGACGCACAAGAATGCTTTGATGAAAGTGCTGAACGAAGCATATGTGCCAAATAACATAACTAGTGGGGAAATGGCCAATATGGTAGGTCAAGTACTGGAGAGTCATAAGATCACTTTTCACGAGGACGAGCTTCCGCCTGAAGGTCTAAGTCATAATAAAGCACTGCACATAACTGTGCAATGTGAGGACTACTTCATCACCAGGATTCTGATCGACGGGGGATCCAACCTCAACATCTGTCCGTTGACAACACTCAAGAAATTGGGCAAGGGGTTGTACGAAATCAAAGAAGGAGCTATGAATGTAAAGGCTTTCAACGGTTCTTAGAGGTATACCATTGGTGAAATCAGTCTTTGCCTGTAGATGGGACCTACATGGTTCGAGGTTGAATTTCAGGTGATAGACATATCGGCATCCTACAATCTATTATTGGGACATCCGTGGATACATGCCGCTGGGGCTGCGGCATCAACATTGCATCAAGAAGTAAAATTTGAATGGAACCACCAGGAGGTGATCATCTATGGAGACGGAAGAAATCCTATCTATAGTCGCCATACGATCCCGGTGGTTGAAGGTAGAAGAAGGCTAGGTGGAGAAACCTACCACCACATTGAACGGTTCAATGCAGTAGACAAAGACAAATGGTGGGACAGTAAGATCGAAAGCATACTGATTGGAGTGGATACGAGCCTGACAGAGGACTCGGTAAGAATCTTCAGGGTATTTCCAAACCAATACAGCTGAAGCGCCATGGTACCACTTTTGGGTTGGGATACAAATACATATGGCAAGAGTACGAGAACTGGTCGCCACCATGGGTCGGTCCTTACTATCCATTGGAAAAGCCGATACCGCATCTGGAGCAGACCTTCCAGCAGGCCGACGTAATATGGGGGTCAGAGGAAGAAGAAGCATTGGCAGCCTTGAAAAATCTATTCCTGGAAGATAGTGACATGGACTGCTGTGTTATTGTTGAGGAGGAGGAGGAGGAGGAGAAGGAAGGCCCTACCATCCAAGATGTGAGCAAGGGATCATTCCTCAAGAATTGGACTGTCAGACCATCCAGGGCCCGATGAGTCCCGGGGTAGCAACGCTGAACAAGCATTGTTTATTTAATTTTGCTAATGATTTCCTTTTCGCATTTTCCATTTTTTTTTCAATAAAATCTCCAATGTTCCAAAATATTTGTTTAGATTATGAAAAATCACTTTTATATTTCAACGAATCTGTATTTATTTGTTATCGTTTTCTCTCATTATTTTATCTATACAACATTACTATTTATCTTGATGAACCAATGATTGTGACATGCAATGAGACAACGCAACAAATGGACAGTGATTCAGAAGAAGAGGATGTCATACCTGATGAATTTATCAGAGAAGTTGAGGATTTTGAGAACAGACCTAAGTCCAATCTGGACGAAACCGAGATAATCAACCTGGGAGATTCAGAAACTGTCAAAGAAACTCGCATCAACATCCATTTGTCGTCGCCAGAAAAGGAGAAGTACACCCGATTATTGAAAGAGTATGAGGACATATTTGCATGGTCGTACGATGACATGCCTGGTCTAAGTACATCCATTGTGGCTCACAAGTTGCCGACCAATCCAATGTGCCCGTCGGTAAAGTAAAAGCTCAGAAAGTTCAAGCCTTATATGAGTCTGAAAATCAAAGAGGAAGTTACCAAGAAAATCAACGCCAAGGTTATCAGGGTAGTTGAATATCCGACATGGTTAGCCAGCATCATGCCAGTGCCCAAGAAAGATGGAAAGTTCAGGGTTTTTGTCGACTACCGGGATCTCAATCGGGTTAGTCCGAAAGACGATTTTCCTCTTCCGAACATACACATCCTGATTAACAATTTCGCCAAGCATGACTTCAGTCGTTCGTGGATTGCTTTGATGGTTACCATCAGATTTGGATGGACGAGGAAGACGCTGAGAAAACGACTTTCATTACACCGTGGGGAGTCTACTGTTATAAGATGATGCCATTCGGCCTAAAGAATGCTGGGGCCACCTATATGAGAGCTATGACCACTATCTTCCATGACATGGTACATAAAGAAATCGAGGTGTATGTGGATGACATCATCATCAAGTCTAAGGGAGCCACCGACCATATAACAGATTTGAGAAAGTTCTTCGACAGGCTGTAGAAGTACAACTTGAAATTAAACCCCACGAAGTGTGCGTTCGGGGTTCCTGCTGGGAAATTGCTTGGGTTTATCGTCAGCCGCCGAGGGATAGAATTGGATCCATCAAAGGCCAAATCTAATCAATTTAGATACAGTCAAACGATATTATGTGTAACTTTCTATGCTTTTCTTCAATAATGTAAATTGAACTACGCCTGACCTAATTCCCATTTAAGAGGGGATACGTAGGCAGCCCTATGGGTTCGGTCATAATTCAATAAAAATCTCATTTTCCCCGCAATTGGAAACTGGTCCTTAAAATTCTGAAGCAAGTTCAGCCGATCGCAACATGTACAACGGTCAAAATTGTCAACCATCCCTCAAAATTCCGTAGCATGAGTGGTTGCAATGTCTTGAACCATGTCACGGTCGTCAGTTCATCTAAATTCTCAAAATATATTTTTACTATGTCCTTATAAAATCATGCATGTTTTCAAAATATAGCTCTGTTTAGAAAACACTACCCCGATGATATAAGAAAGATCATTAGACCAAGCAAAGCAAGTCAAGCAAAGGCAGCGGGGATACGAACCAACCTTCCCCATCTATAGAACTCACGATTTTTCTTTGGATGCAGGAATAAAGAACAAACAGGTTTCGAAGTCACAAACTTCAACACAGTAGTAAATGCAAAGTTTACTATCAGCACAAACTAACGAACATGCTCCATATTCACAATTCTCACAACAATCGCAATACCACAACCTATTACCAGCTAAGAAATCCTACTAGCATTTATTATTTGTTCCCTTGCATAAGGCCTAGACCTGCCTTCATCTTGCATGGGACTAAGCTATGTCCATATTTTGTATGAGGTTAAGCTCTACCTCCATTTGCATAAGGATAATAATCTGCCTCCCGTCTGCATAAGGCTAAGCTCTGCCTTCATTTGCATGAGACTAAGCTTTGTCTCCATATTGCACAAGGCTAATCTCTGCCTATTTGCATAAGGCTAGTCTTCTGCCTTCCATATAGGGCTACTCTTCTGCCTTCCCTTGCATAAGGCTAATCTCTGCCTTCTATTTTGCATAAGGCTAACCGCTGCCTTCCTATCTGCATGAGGCTAAGCTCCGCCTCTAATTTACTTTTTCACAGAGATTAAGCGCCGTCTCTCAAGCATTATTTACTTCGCTTCTCTTTCGGACTAATCTCTGCCCTTCAATTCGCAAGACTAAGCTTTGTCTTGTCAGCATATCATGGGCTGAAATATTTCCAACCTGTCCAAAGGCGTCATAGTCTAACGACATCATCATCATAGCCGAAAGACACCATGTCATGGCCTGAGGATCTCTCTCAATTTGTATATCATTATTCAAAGGCATCATAGTTCGGAGGCACCATCTTCATGGCCCGAGAACATCACTTCATGGCCTACGAATCTCTCATCAAGCAATTCATGGCCCAGGACATCATGGTCTAAGGACGTCATCCCTAACCGTCCAAAGACAACTTTCATAGTCCAACGGGAACCTGCATCATGTTTAAATTTATGCATAATATACGCTTGTATTGCTTTTATTTGCAGGTAACGCGGCGAGAAACGACTATCCCAGCAGGAGCAATCCCGCTCCAGTTCTCCCAACCGTATCGAACCCGATATCCCGTAAACCGTTCATTCGCTCATCCCTAGATGTTGTATCCTCTCTTGCAATGACTTCACCGACATACCTCGCCGATGAATCCGGAACTACATACGGCTTGATTCTTGTAAAACCAGGGGTATGTAGGCAGCTCAGAAGCCAGGGTGCGGCCTAAACCTCTCTAACCGTTTCGCTCAGTCAAAATTGGCCATCTATCTTTACCCAACAACTCTTTCATCCTTTTTGGCTAAAGAGGGGCAGCTGTTGATACCCAATTTTTTCCAAAATATTTTTAAAAATTGCATATGTACCTTCAAAATGATACATTAACAACAATTGGTATTTTTCCATAATTTTTCTATATTTTATTTAATTTATCCAGCATTTTATATCCAATAAATAATTATAAAATTGCATCACAAATGATTTTAAAAGCATTATTGATTTAATCTACTATCCCTGGTCCTATTAAGACCTAAATATTTCATAATTAACCAAAATGGCACCTTTTCGGCTATAATTGCAATAACTTTGCAATTATAGCCCAATCATATAATTTGGTACCATTTTCCCACCAGAAATTAATAATTTGTATTTTTAAATACTAAATAAACTTTTTAAATCATTTTCTATGCATAAAACTAATTTTATGATTATTAGCTATTTTTACAAATTATTTTAAGTAATTTAATTGGGTATTTAACAAATAGCCATCTTCATTTTGATTATGACCTAAATTAAACCAGACCCACCTGATTAAAACAACCCAAATACCAAGCCCAATCCATTAATTCCATCCGACCCAATGTCTTGTTTAATCTGGACCGTTGATCAATTTTGATCAACGGACCAGATCTATTCTTACCTTAATTAACCCTAAAAGACTACCCCCCAAATCCTCATTCCCATTCTCTCATTCTCTCTTCTGTTCCGCTGTTACATTCTCTCATCTCTCTCAAGCTCTCTCTGCTAAAACCTAAGCTCCTCTTACCAGTCGTTGGCTCGCTGGTAACAATGGTGGCTCCACCACCGCCCCTAGCCTCCATGGCTCCCTCACATGCCGGATTCTTGCTACTCTAAAGTCCTAAAGAGAACCAGAGTCGGTTCAACTCACACCTATGGCCTTTCATGCCGTTCTCAGGCCATTCTTGGCCGTCCTAGTAAGATACTTCTATCTCTGGCTAAAACCTATGGTTTCTAAGCCTGCTTCTCTCATCTCTGGGTTATCTCTCTCTGAAACCCTAACTTTAGTCTTGACTTCTTAGATCTATAACAAATCTGAGTCTATTCGAGTTATCTTTCCTGTTTTCTTAAAGATTTTTCCGATTTTTCTAAAACGCCTCTTCGTCTTCAAACTGGGGTTTCTTAACCCTTTTTCAAAAACGATTCTTCTTCTGATTTCCCATGTTATTCTATGATTTTCACTATGTTTAAACATTTATTTAAGTTTTTCCCCTTTTGTATGATTTATTATGTTAATAAACCTAATTCTTGGTTTTAATCCTGGATTCTGAGTCTGTCTTTGATGATTTCCTCGTTAAATCTGCATGTGTGCTTGTTTCTCATGAACATTATGAGTTTCTGTGATTTTACCCTATTTGGATTATTAGGGTTTCTGATTTTACCTATTCCTGCCTATTATGTGCTTATTCCGCTTATTCTAAGAAGTTTGTGTTAATTTCCCTAATCAGTGCTATGTTCTAGTTTGAATCCCTGACTTATATGATTCTTTTACCCTACTTTGCCTATTATTTTCTATATTATGTTTACTCCGTTCATCTGTGGTATTTTCCTTTAATTAATGCTGTTTTCCATTTGAATCCTTGATTCCCTGTGATTGATATGATACTCTCCACTGATTTTCAACCTTTATTTTATTTCTTGCCTTACTATGTGTTAGACTATACTGTCAATTGATTTATATGTATTTTCCTTAATTAGAATATTATGTACCTAGCCTTGATTATATGCCCTATATTTGCACTACGTTGAATTATTCCCTTATTTGTTATATTCAGCCTTATATGATTTCCTTCTTTATTTGTCATTTGTCTATTACCGTTTGAAGTTAACTCCTTAATTAAAGGGAGTACTTATGCTGATTGATACCCAACTCCCTAATTACTGCATGACTTTGATTCTTACCTTATTATTCTACCTAGTTTCAAACTATATGTATATGCTCTCTCATTAACACAAACACATGAACACATTGGTTCAAAACTATCTCTCACACTCAAAACTTTCTGCTCTCCTTCTTTGTTACTTGCTACTGTTATGAGTTAGCCGGCTGCAAGCCAAGTCTAATTATTGTGCTATCCTATTCTTCACTTTTGTGTTTGCTATCTTCTTTACTGGTATGTTCTGATTTCAATTCAAGTCCCAAAACCAATATGTTTCTTTTACTGCATCAGTTTATTCTGTTTCTAGTTTGTTTCTATCTATGGTTTATCTGTGCAACCTGTAGTTGACATGTTCACATTTTTGTCCATCTAGCATGTTATGTTATGTATTAATCCCCTTAGGATCATCATGAATATGTTACCCCCTTTTGTAGTATTTTTCAATGTGACTGTTCAATTCTGTGTTTATCTGGTTTCTAGTATGAACCTTTCTTGGCAAAAAAATTTGTACCCTAAGTTGCTTGATTCTGGAGTTCATGTTATTCCTTGCGAGAACTGCTATGCTTGTACATTGTATGCTCTATGTGTCCCCAGTTCCCATCACCCTTGTGTCAAGGTTTGTTCTATGTGTGATGCTGAACCTACTTTGGTTCTGTGTTGGATCTGTGTTTGTTAATCTCCCTACTCTCCTCAAAAGCTGTTTTACTAGACAACTCTCTCTTATTTATAAAACTATTTCTACTGAGTCTCTTTCAATAACTGTTTTCCTGTCAAACCCTTTCAAAACTATGTCAAGCACTCTCACTCTACTCTTAGGTCTTTAAGTTCTTTCTCTCTAGTGTGTGACTGCTTTGGGATCCCTGTGAGATCCCTCTTAACTCTGATGCACTGGGGCTGGCACTTCCACACTGCACTTACTCAGTTATGGTGGTGAAATCTGGGTGTGAGCACTGCCCGGGATCCCTTGAGGTCCTTAGGGAACTCTGACACACCCAGATATGAGAAATGCTATGAAACATCTGAGCATTTGATGTTCTGGAAATCTGGGCCTATTTTTAGGCTCCCTATAGTGTAACTTCTTATTTTTCTTTATTTACTTACGTAATTCATTCAATATTGGTTTGTAATAATTATTATAAATGAATATTGGGGGATGGATAGTGAAAAGGGGAGTTTAGCCATATAGGTTATCTATATCAATGGGTAGAAAATCATGCCTTAGGTTTACATTTCCTATGTGTGCATTAGAATCCATGCTCAGGGCCCAATGCATTCCAAGCATGTCATAGATATCATGTTCATAGGTTTACTGCTTCAGCATTCATTTGGCCCTATTTATCACTTAGAAATCCTGCTTTTAGGCTAAGTAACAACATTAACACAAAAACTGTCGCTTTTTGCACATTCTGAAATCATGTTGTAATTCCTTGTGCATTTAGAGATCATGACTCTAGGAATCCTGCAATCATTCTGCATGTGCATATTAGATACCCTATTTAGGATTTCATTTGTACTCACCCAGTGATACCTAGTTAAACTACTGATGCATGAAAAATGACATAAAACGATCTCACCCATGATTGTCCTGTGTTAAATAAATTGGTAATAATCCCTGTATTTTGCAACACTTAGAACAACATGCTTTGGGTATAACCACTCTAAAAACTATTAATAATTCTGGTGATTATTATACACGCCTAGGCAAGCCTTAGGTATTCAACCTTTATAAAAGTTGGAAAACTGTCTCTTTTTTTGTGGTTACTGCTTAGTCCTTAACATGCTTAAAATAAGTAGGCAAACTGACTAGGGCCCCTGCTTCTGAGTTTTCTTTTTGCAAAACCAAATCTGCATATATCTTGTATTCTGATACTCACTTAGACATCATGTTTTAGGATCCTGTTTAATAGTACTACCCTTGTTTGTGTTTGAGTCGTGCTGATTACATGCATTATCTGTGGAGGTAAACCCGAGCCTCTAATTGATTCTTTCCTGCCTTTATCTATTAAAGTCCTATCTGTTCTTGCCTGTCGTCTAGTATTTTATCCTTTCAACCTTAGGGGTCTGTTTAGAATTGCCTTTAAGTAGAGGTCCTAATCTCCTCCAGGACCATTAAGAAGGGACGGGTAACAACATGCATAGAGGTCGTTAAATAAAACTCGTTTAATAACCGCTAAGTGGTGGGAAAGGGTAGACATGGATATGATGACCGGTGCGCTAATGCCATGTGTAGCCCCTCTTCTGAGGTGTGATTACTGGGCATTGTACTGATGTGATCCTATAGGATAAATAACCTAAGACTCCCCTATCCTTTATATATGTACGTTTAGATCATAAATCTTTCAAACCTTGTGTATGTGCTTAAAACTTAAATCTTTTAAAAACTTTAGCACATATGTGTGCCTAGACTACGAATCTTCTCAAAAACCTTTTTTTATTTACCTATGGGGTTTTAATTCTTATGTGCTACTTGTTTTAAAATTCACAAAGCTTGTTTGGCAGGGAACCACCGTTGTGGACTTCGAGGGGTGCATAACACCTTCCCCTTGAAGTAATTTCAACCCCTTACCGTGTCTCTAGTTATCCAATCTGTGTTTGTAAATGACCCTTAGTAGGTGCCCTAACGCACCTTAATTCGTTAGGTGGTGAGTCTTCAGTTCCTTACCCCTTTTCTAAAAGGAAATGAGTTTTCCTAATAATGTCGAATACCCTGACCGATCCGAAAGGAGAGGGAAAAAGAGGGGGCGCGACACCGGTCTCGGGCTGGTTACTAGCAAAAAGCCTGCGAAGCCCTAGCCCACTTAGGACCAACCCGTGAGGCTCATTTAGGCCCAGAACCGGTCCACATTAGACCCTTACCATAGGAGGATCTTGAAACCTTAATGCACACCTAGTGTTTTATAAAACGCTCAAATGATCTGGAACCATGAACTCCTTCCTAATTTGTATTCAAATTTGCTATATCTCTAAATAGATCGAAGTGTCTAAGATTTTCGGAACATTATAATAATTTAAGGAAAGCTCAAGGCAAGGTATGTTGGCTAAACTCCTCTTTTAGAATTGAACCCCACAATGTCCTTGTAAAGTCCCAAATTGCTCATTATAAATTGATCATTCCGACTAAGCCTTGTGTCAAAAGATATATGTGTTCAAGATGTATTCCGAATGTTCTTATTATGTTATGTTACTATTTGAGAATGTGTTCAAATTATGGGTTGCATATCTAATTGTTACAACTTCTAGCCGTGATTCAAATGAAAGCTATTATGCCAAATTGTGTAAGAAATCTCAATGTGCTTAAGACTCTTACTTGCTCACATGTCTACTTAAAGTATTGAATAGAAATGATTTGGTGTCAATGAGCCGTGATGATGTTTGAAAGTGAAAGAGGTGAGCATGAAATATGAAATACGACCAACGTGCTAAGAATGATATTACATTTGGGGCCATGAGTGCCAATGAAACAAAGAGGCGTGTAAAAGATGTTGAAATGAGTTGTAAACCCACTAAATAAATAAACACCTTGGGAGTATCTTTAGTCACCGAGGAAGGGCAGGTTGAAATAGCCTAGCCCCGAAACTACACGTGCCAGTGTAGGAGTGAATTGTGACTATTCCTCTATTTGGGATTAGATTGATGTGATGAGAATATTCCCCTTTATTGGGATGAGATTATTTCTAGAAAAGAGTGATGTTGATCCACACGACATTGTGGTGATACGGCCTAGCCGGTCGGGTCATGATCGGACGCTATGCCGCACACATGGTAGTGATTGTGCTTGAAATTGTGATTGAGATATCGATTGAGATTGAGATAGTGATTGTGATTGTGGTTGATGTCTTGGGTGAGACGGCCTAGCCGACCGGGTCATGATCAGACTCCGTGCAAAATACATGGTGGTATATCTATATCGGTGCTAAGATATCTCAACCTAAAATAATGGAAATCTACTTGAAAACTTATCTTGCTCCTAACTTGATGTTTATTATTGTTTGAGGCTTCCATTGATTCTTTGACTGTTCTTTATTGTATTGGTACGTGTTCTAATGAGAGGGTGTTTAGTCATAAATACTAGTACTATTCCATATGTATTAATGTCCCTTTTGCCGGGGGCACTGCATCTTTAATAGATGTAGGTGGTTCTGCAGCGGGTGGCATTGATCATTGATAGCAACACACCCTCTTCTCAGCTAACTTAGCGATCCCCACTTAATCTCGAGGTCCTGTATCTTTTGTCCTGTGTACATAACATTTTTAGGTATAGCCGGTGCCTTGTCACCGACACTGTCATCAAACTCTTTGGTTTATGTTAGAGGATCCATAGACACAGTGTGGGTTGTATATTGGTGTTGGGAAAGTCATACCAAAATTTTGTATTTTTATCACATGTCCCACCTTAAACAATGAGGGTGTAATGTATTTTTAGACTTACAAAATGGAGTAATCAATGGTGTTCTTCACGTGATCTTCTTATCGTCTAATTAATGAAATGTATATTCCCTTTTATTCTTGGGCGAGTCAGGTAGATGGCATTGTGCTTGGTTGCTCGACTAGGGTATCTCGGTTGAGCATAGGCCGTGCTCCCCGAGGTCGAGGTGTGACAAACTTGGTATCAGAGACTAAGGTTTTAAAGTGTCCTCGGATGTCTTGGAGCTGTGTTTAGTAGATTCCTTCTTATTGATGTGTTATCGACCACATCTTTAATTAGGAGGCTACTTGGGAATATATCTTTAATTAGGAGGCTACTTGAAATCACGGGGTAACGCGTGGGATAGGAAAGGAAAATCAGGTTCACTTGACTGGGGTCACCTTGTTGAGTGCCGGTCACGTCCCTTAATTTTGGGGCGTGACAAACTTGGTATCAGAGCCTAAGATTTTGAAAGTGTCCTAGGATGTCTCGGAGTCGTGTCTAGTAGAACCCTTCTTATCGGTGTGTTATCAACCGCATCTATAGTTAGGGGGATACATGGACATTTAGGGAACACCCTTTTCATTGTTATTCTATATCGTGCGGTGAAGGGGAAAGTGAAAATATTCTCGTCTAACTCGTGCTCTATTCCAAAATTTTTAGTAATGGCACCAAAGAAGAGAGATCGGCTCGGCTTAGAGGCCGATGCCACCCCAAGTGTGGCTGTGAAATCTGTACCCAATGGTGTGGGTGAGAGCGAGTCCCAGACTTTGAATCCACCTGGCCTTTCTGTTCTAGACCAGAATGTTCCTATTCCTGCTGCGGCAGAGGGTGCTGCAACCCCTCCCGCTGGTATTCCTGATCCTTCTTTGGTTCCAGCTTCAGGTACCGGTACTTCTGATGGGGACCTCAGGGGAGCTATCCATATGTTGACCCAGTTAGTGGCCGCTCAGGCCCAAGGATCTCATGCTGCCTCTGCATCCTTTGGCGGACAGAGAGATTCCACCGGTTCTAGAGTCAACCAGTTTCTGTGGTTGGCCCCTCCAGAGTTCTCAGGTATTGATCCGGAGGCCGATCCACAAGATATTCTAGATGAGATGTGCAAGACGCTTCGGGTTATGAAGGCTATAGAGACAAAGGGGGTTGAGTTAGCCTCTTACAGGTTGAGGGAACAGTGTATTCATGGTTCAAGATGTGGGAGAATTCCCTTGGGGAGGAAAGTCCTCCGGCGAGATGGAATGAGTTCGTTGATGCTTTCATGGATCACTTCTTGTCTGTCGAGGCTATGGCGCCCGTGCTACGGAGTTTGAGGTTCTCAAGAAGGGTAATATGAGTGTGTGGGAGTACCACATGGATTTCTTGAGGTTGTCCAAGTACGATCCTCAGTTGGTATCGACTATGGGTGCCAGAGTTCGACGATTTGTTCAGGGCCTTAGTCCTTTGGTTGTGAATGAAGCTGCTACAACTGCCTTGCACTCAGACATGAATTATGGTAAGATAGTGGGATTCGCCCAGGCCATGGAGGCTAGAAAATTGAAGATAAGTTCAGAGATGGAGAGTGTCAGTAGGGCCCGGTCAGCGGGCCACTTGGGGAGTTCAGTTGGAGGAGGGAGACCAGTTCAGGGGAGAGGACCATCAAGGCCATCCCAATCTTATGCTCAGACCTCATCCAGTGCATCGCCACTAGTGCACCATTATCAGCAGAGCAGTTGCTGGGTGTGAACAACTAATTTTTGACCACACTCAAATGTTATACTATTTTAGTAAATATTCCTTTTAGGCCTAATATTGATGTTTTAAACTTTTATCTTACACTTAATAGATTTTATTTAATTAAAATAAATGAATAAATAATAATAATACTCACATTCTTAAAGTATATATATATATATATATATATGGAAAATC
>ML333249.1:0-24008 GCA_005239505.1 Nicotiana paniculata | reverse complement strand
AAAACACCTAAAATGCACGGTATATGATGCTAAAAATCATGAATTCTAGCCACGCATCACTGGTTGTGACGCTTAGGCTCAATTTTTTGACTCTAGGATTAATACCTTAAATCTTGGATTCTTAAATTTGCTTAACTGTTTTGACTGGAGTGTCGTGACAGAACCATTCCTGAATGAGTTATATGCCATGTCTATGTGATATTTTGTATGTATTCTATGCATTGCATTTGATGTCTAGAACTTGCCCTATGTGTGTGCGAAGCGAAATAGTAGTATTGTTCAGTCTAGGAAGTTATATAGGCGTTTCTTTGTTAAGCCAGATATATAAAGTTTACCCACCTAATTGTTATGTATCGTAGTTAACCTCGTTGAGCCTATAATCCTGTTTCTTTGGTAACTACATTACCAGCCATACCCTTTTGTTTGAATCGATCATATATTTGAACCTTGTCACCTCTCGTAAGCACTGGAAACGTGCTGAAGTATGGAAAATTTAAAGTGTGGGGTGGTAGGTTGGATTTTGAGTGGAACAATTGAAATAAGGAGAAAGGTGCATTGAAAAAAAAGAGAGTTGTGAATCGAAGCCACTTGAAAAGAAAAAAAGAAGAAGAACAAAAAGAAAAAAAAATATGACTATAGTATATTGTATGAAAAACAAGTATTGATGATGGTGGCTAGTGATATATGTGTGCTTAAAGAAGTATGGGGTAATATACATTGATGTGAAGGTGGAGTTTGGTTTGATATAAGTTTGAGGTTGAATGCTAAAGTATATGTAGTAAAGTGCTTAAGGAGGTGTAGTCACTCTTATATCTAAATGTATCCTACCCGTCCCGCAGTCTACATTACAACCAAATAAAGTCCTACTTGATCCTAGACTGAATGGGCTCGATTAGTAGAGTAGTACACTACGGGCAAGCCTATGGTGCATCTTTTGTGACATATGAATATTATTTCTGAGAGTGAGTAAATTCTTTCTATCTTGGGTTCCTAAGTCTTCTTAAATTTCATTGTGTGTGGAACTAGCTCTTTGATTTGGTGAGGGCACATGATTCATGAAGGAAAGGTAATGTTGTTGACCTCTATGTTAGAGTAGTTAGTGAATTGTGAATNTATGGTGCATCTTTTGTGGCATATGAATATTATTTCTGAGAGTGAGTGAATTCTTTCTATCTTGAGTTCCTAAGTGTTCTTAAATTTCATTGTGTGTGGAACTAGCTCTTTGATTTGGTGAGGGCACATGATTCATGAAGGAAAGGTAATGTTGTTGACCTCTATGTTAGAGTAGTTAGTGAATTGTGAATAAAGCATGGTATTTGTGAGTCGATTATTGGGGCGAGGATGTCACACCTTTGTGCTTAAACTATTTTAAAAATTCTTGGTATAACGCGTTAAGGGATTTGCTTAATAAGTTGTGTTCATGGGTGTAGTTTAATTGCTCGAGGACGAGCAAATGTTTAAGTGTTCAGAAGTCAACTTCTGGTTGACTTTTCCAACTTAAGCTTCCTAATAAGAGACTAAGTGTCTCATTTTGCTCCAAAACTACTCCGGACCCGAACCTACCAACTCGATACAACACAACACAGTTGAACAATATATAACGAAGCAGAAATAGGGGAGACATGGCTATAACTCTCGGAATGACCGACCGGGTCATTACATCCTCCCCCTCTTAAACAAACGTTAGTCCTCGAACGAGTCTAGAAACATACCCGGAGTCTCAAATAGTTGTGGATATCTGCTCCGCATATACCGCTCGGTCTCCCAGGTGGCCTCCTCTACAGGATGGCTTCTCCACTGCATCTTCACTGAAGCTATGTCCTTTGACCTCAACCTTCGGACATGCCGATCCAAAATAGCCACCAGCTCCACATCATAAGTCATATCACCCTCCAACTGAACCGTGTTGAAGTCCAAAACATGGGACGGATCACCAACATACTTTCGAAGCATGGAAACATGAAACACCAGATGCACACTCGACAAGGTGGGTGGCAAATCAAGCTCATAGGACACCTCCCCAATCCTCCGAAGTACCTCAAACGGACCAATAAACCGAGGGCTCAACTTGCCCTTCTTCCCAAATCTCATAACACTTTCAGCAATACCTTCTCCTCAACCATGTAAGATACATCACGAACCTTTCTGTCTGCATAGCTCTTCTGCCTAGACAATGCCGTGTGAAGCCTCTCCTGAATCAATTGCACCTTATCTAAAACATCCCGCACCAAATCTATACCCAAGACTATAGCCTCACCTGGATCAAACCAACCAACTGGAGATCTACACCTCCTCCCATACAAAGCCTCGTGCGGATCCATCTGGATACTCGATTGATAGCTGTTGTTATATGCAAACTACGCGAGTGGTAGAAACTGGTCCCATGAACCCGCAAAGTCAATAACACAAGTGTCGTGCCCCCTCTTCCCTCACGAAATCGGGTTTCGACATGTTTTGGGAACACTCCTTTTTTCGGGATGGGTTTAAGGAATTGGAAGAGTCGTCACCTAACAGATTAAGGTGTGTTAGGGAACCTAGAGCAGATAACTCATATAACCAGCTTACATCACTAGATATCGGGTAAGGGCTCAAGTTACCTTGAGGTGAAGGTGTTAGGCACCCCTCGAGGTGCACAACGGTGGGTCCCGACGGAATTTAAATTAAGCGAATTAGTCTAAGAACAAGGAAGGAAAATAATTTGGACAAATACAATATCCAATTTATTTTTAAACATGAGTATGGGGGGGGGGGTCCTAAGTTTTTTAGCCTATAGGATCATTCCATGCAATACTTTGTAACTCCCTCAAGTCAGGGTGTTACTCATAGAACTCAGCACACATACTATCATCTCCTTACTACCCAATTACTATCTTTAAGTTGTTACTTAAGCGTTCTAGTAATTTCTAGCCCGTTCCTTATGCGTGCACTACCCGTCCCTTACCTTTGGCCCAAGAGGTATTAGGAGCTCTATTTGGATAGTTCTAGACCAACCTATATTACTTAAAAATGTGAAATCTAGGCGACAAACAAAAACAAATAGGACTTTCACATAAAGAACAAGTATGGGCTCACATTGACCTCCACACATAGACAACAAAAGCACGCAATTGAATCAACAAACTTTATTAACTTTGGAATCTTATAGGTAGGATATCTATGTGAGAAAAAAGAGTGCAGAGATAGTTTTTGTTAAGGCGAGCATTAAGACCTATTTGTTCGCCTACTGACTTTATTCAGCATGAATCTGGGCACTTCAGGCAGTAATATGTCACAGTTATAAACCCAGAATCTTTATTAACTCCTACGAATACATTGCCTAAGTGATTGACAGTAGTGATTGAATTCAGAATCGATCGACAGAATCCTATAGGCATGATTTCTACAAGCTTGTTGATTATAGACTTATAGACATGATTTCTAAGTGTAGCACGGATTTTAACTTATAAAGACATGTTTTATTCTTTTTCAATCCTATAGGCATGCCTTCTAATTGCTGAATTGACTTAAACCTTATAGGCATGATTTCTAAATGTTGAATTGATTTAAACCCTATAGGCAGGATTTCTAAGTTTGAAACTGGTTTTAGTCATATAGACATGATATCTATCGCAAGATTGATTTAAACCCTATAGGCAGAATTTCTAAGTTTGAAACTGATTTTAGTCCTATAGGCATGATATCTATTAACTGTATATGGGAAGTATTTAAACAGATTGCCATGGAAGATAATTAGCTCAAACAACAAGGTCCTATAGGCATGATTGCTAATGCACGTTTGTTGAAAACATGTATAGATCCTATGAACATGATTTCTAATGTACAGAATTAAATGAAAGTCTTATAAGCAGGACCTCTAGTATGCAAATGTAAAATACAGGATCAAAATGATCCTAAAAGTCCTATAGGCAGGATTTCTAAACACAACTTGGTACTCACATAGTTCAATCAACATAATTAAATCCTATAGGCAAGATTTCTACCCAATTTTAACAAAGATATAAGTAAAACCCCCCAGCTTCACTAAATATCCCTAAATCTGTTATTACAGAGTTATTACAGCCAAGAATATCAAATCAATTACATAATGGGAATAATTACACTATAGGGAGCCTTCATAGGCCCAAATAAACCTGGGAACAAGGACTTCCACAGCACAGTGATTCCTCCACAGTCCATTGGAAACAAGTTTCCAATGTGTCAAAGTTCCCAAGGGCCTCAGGGACCCCAGGGAATGCTCACACCAGAACCACATATTCGAAAAGCAATTCATAAGATATTGGAAAACCAGACCCCAGTGTGTCAAAGTTCAGAGGAGTCTCATGTGGACCCTAAGTAGTGCTCACACTGGGGTGGTTGAGAACCTAAAGGACTAGGACTGGGGTTTTAAAACCAGTACATGAAAGGGAGAAGGGGTAGGTTTTATAACAGTTGGATTTCAGAAGAAACGTGATTCAGAACATAGAGTTGCAGGCAGAGATGCACCAAGAAAAAACAAACATAATTCATGCTCAAAAGCATAGCTCAAATAAATTGAAGTCTAATTAAGCTAAATACTCATGCTAGTACTTAAGACGATCATGCCTTCATCACAAAAGCAGTTAGGCAAATAATTGAATTGACCAGATACATGAAATAAACAGACAGGGCAGAAGAGTTAAGCAACAAATTGACAAACAATTGAATTGAACAAGTACATGAAATAACACTAAAAAAAACTGAAATTAGCTACGAACGTTGTCACTAATCTGTCGCTAAAATGCTCGTAGCTAGCAAAATTTCTTGATAATTCGTTGCTAATCCGTCGCTAAATGAGATTAGCGACGAATTTTTTATATAGATACAGAATTTGTCCGTCGCTAAAACCTGATTTTTTAGTAGTGTAAACAGACAGGGCAGGGGGGGTAAGCAACAAGTTGACTGATTATATGTTCATGGTGTGCAAAGTTCAGAATATGTATAAAATTGACAAGCAGCGCATAAAACAAATCAAATCTTAGGCTAACTTATGAGAGGATTCATATTATTCAAAACAATTAATCTTAAATTAACAGTGTTACTAAATGGGATCATAGAATCATGTAAAGGACAGAATCATACTGGGAATTAAAGCATGCTAGTCGAGCAAAGTGTAAAGAATAGAATTGCAAAGGTTAGGGCATACCAGTTAAGTAAGACAATAAGCAAGTATGCCACAACAGGAAAATCCCATAATAACTTGGCCTTGGCTTTCAGCCGGCCAAAACAAGAGACACTTAGCACAGAAATCAGAGCACCAGAGAATAAGAGAGCTTAAGTTTTTTGAGAGAGTATGAGAGTTCCACTATCTTTAAAGGGGAGAGGGAGTAGGGCTTAAATAACACTGAATTAAGTAGATAAATAAGGTAATAAGTCAATCATACACAATTAAGGGATGAAAAATAATTCTCAGAACCAATTGAAGTCGGCTTCAATAAATTAACAGAACATAATAACGTAAAATCAGGTCATTACTACTTAGGTTAAGGAAAATAGAATAATTAACAATCAAACGCCGGACCAAATATGGCAAGAACATGTAAATCAAACGAAAAATAAGGAAATACTAGTACTATACAAAAAGGAAAGACTGATTTCAAACCCTAATTTCTGGGTAAGTAAAATTAGTCAGCAATTAACGGCCATGGTTAAAGGGAGATAGACAGAAACATTAAAAGGAAAGTGATTAAATAATCGAAACCCTAGAAAACAGGCGGAAATACATAGTCATATAGACGGAAATAATTAAGGTAAGTAAAATCAGTCAAGAATAATAAGGGAAAACCATAATAGATACACAGAGATGAAACATTAAAGGGGAATACTAAAATAAAAAATAAAAATCGTCTCAGATCTGGAAAGATTTGAACCCTAATTTTAGGGTAAATAAAAGACTCAACCAAAAATAGGCAGATTCATGCATAATAGGACGAATATAGACGGGATAATACTTAAAATTAAGGCTTGAACCAATTTTTGTTCGAATCAAAAGGGAATCCGAAAAACCTAACCTTAGGGTTAAGTACAAATCAGTGAGACACGAAAATTAATCGTACTTACAAAGAGCAAGTGATGAACACAGACGAAATAAGCAACAAGTTAAGGACTTGAACCAATTTTGGTTCGATTCTGCTTGCCATATTAGGCATAAAATCATGTAACACCATCAACGGGTATCCAGTAGGGAGGAGGGGCCAATATAGTAAGGAGATGAGGAGGGAATCTCATCGGAGGTGGGATTACGAGGGTAATTTTGGGTGATGGCGGCTTAGAGTTTTGAGAGCAGAAGAGGAAGAGATGAGAGAATACATGGGCGGCGTTTGGTGGGAATGAATTAGGGTTAGGGGAGGATGGGTTAATTAAAAAGGGGTGGAGGTGTTTGAGCCGTTGATCTTCAGAGATCAACGACTATGATTTAAAAAGGGATTGGGTCGGGGTTTTAAACAGGTATGGGTATTTGGGTACTGGTCTTAGTGTATTGGTTTGGGGTAATGGGTTAGGTTGTATTGGTTTGGGGCTGGGTCCGAAATTAATTAAAAAAGGGCTAGATTTTAAATACCTAATTAAAATGATAAAAAAATAATTTATAAAAATGATTAATAAATAATAAAAATGACATTTGTGCATGAAAATGATTTGAAATAATTACTTAACATTATAAAAATATAAAGGTCATTTTTCTGTGTAAATAAGGTAATTATTCTTATATGTGGCTATTATTGCGAAATATTGCAATTATAGCCTAAAGATGCAAATATAATTGCACACAAAATGTTTAAAGATTAATATGAATTTAAATGATAAAAAATTAATAAATCATTATAAAATTATTTATGATGCAATTAATAATTATTTAGATAATAATAATGCCGGAACAAATTGATTAAAAGCCTTTAAAAATTATGGAAAATTATAGAAAAATGTTGGTTGATGCACATCTACTATTTTGAAAGTATATATGTATTTATAAAATATATATGGGAAAAATTGGGTATCAACAACAAGCGTGCAACATGTCCTCCAATATCTGAGTAGTGTGCTTGGACTGCCCGTTCGTCTGAGGGTGAAAAGTTGTGCTCAACTCAACCTGAGTACCCAACCCTCGTTGCACGGGCCTCCAAAACTGAGATGTAAACTGAGTACCTCTATCTGAAATGATGGAAACCGGGACACCATGCAAGCGAACAACCTCTCGGATATAAATCTCAGCTAACTGCTCTGAAGTGTAAGTAGTAACAACAAGAATGGAGTGTGCAGACTTGGTCAGTCGATCCACAATAACCCAAATAGCATCGAGCTTCCTCGAAGTCTGCGGGAGCCCAACTACAAAGTCCATGGTGATCCGCTCCCACTTCCACTACGAAATATCTAACCTCTGAAGCAAGCCACCAGGTCTCTGATGCTCGTACTTAACCTACTGACAATTGAGACACCGAGCTACAAACCCAACTATATCCTTATTCATCCGCCTCCACCAATAATGTTGTCTCAAATCCTGGTACATCTTCGGGGCACCCGGATGGATGGAATACCGCGAGTTGTGGTCCTCCTCAAGAATCAACTCCCAAAGCCCATCTACATTAGGCACACATATCCATGCATCCTTATCACAACGTCATCACCAATAGTCACATCCCTAGCATCACTTCATCGGACCCTATCCTGAAGAACGAGAAAGTGTGGGTCATCATACTGACGCTCCCCGATACGGTCGTAAAGAGAAGACTTGGAGACCACGCAAGCCAACACCCGACTAGGCTCCGAAATATCCAATCTCACAAGCTGGCCCGCTAAGGCCTGAACATCCAATGCCAACAGTCTCTCTGCTGCTGAAAGATACGCTAAACTCCCCAAACTCTCTGCCCGGCGACTCAACGCATCATCCACCACATTGGCCTTCCCCAAATGGTATAGAATAATGATATCATAGTCCTTAAGAAGCTCCAACCATCCCCAGATGCAAATTAAGACCCTTCTGCTTAAGTAGATGTTTCAGACTCTAGTGAGCAGTATAAATCTCACAATGAACCCCATACAAATAATGACGCCAAATCTTAAATGGGTGAACAATGACTGCTAACTCAAGATCCTGCACCGGATAATTCTTCTCATGGGTCTTGAACTGGCGCGAGGCGTAGGCAATCACCCTAGCCTCCTGCATCAAAATGGAACCAATGCCTATCCTCAAGGCATCACAATACATGGTATAAGAACCTGAAGCTGATGGTAGAACTAACACTGGAGTTGTGGTCAAAGCAGTCTTGAGCTTCTGAAATCTCTCCTCACACTCGTCCGACCAATGCCTATCCTCAAGGCATCACAATACATGGTATAAGAACCTGAAGCTGATGGTAGAACTAACACTGGAGTTGTGGTCAAAGCAGTCTTGAGCTTCTGAAATCTCTCCTCACACTCGTCCGACCAATGCCTATCCTCGAGGCATCACAATACACGGTATAAGAACCTGAAGCTGATGGCAGAACTAACACTGGAGCTGTGGTCAAAGCAGTCTTGAGCTTCTGAAATCTCTCCTCACACTCGTCCGACCAATGCCTATCCTCGAGGCATCACAATACACGGTATAAGAACCTGAAGCTGATGGCAGAACTAACACTGGAGCTGTGGTCAAAGCAGTCTTGAGCTTCTGAAAGCTCTCCTCACATTCGTTCGACCACCTGAATGGAGCGCCCTTCTGGGTCAATTTGGTCAAGGGCGAAGCAATAGATGAAAATCCCTCCACAAAGTGACGGTAATATCCCGTCAAACAAAGGAAGCTCCTAATCTCTGTATTTGAGGACGATCTAGGCCAACTTTACACCGTCTCTATCTTCTTCGGATCCCCCTGAATACCCTCACGTGACACCACGTATCCCATGAATGCTATTGAACTGAGCCAAACTCACACTTGGAGAACTTTGCATAAAGCTTATCCTCCCTCAACCTCTGTAATACAATCCTCAAATGCTGAGTATTCTCCTCCTAGCTACGAGAGTACACCAGGATGTCATCAATGAATACAATAACGAAAGATTCCAAATATGGCTAGAATACACTGTTCATCAAATGCATGAATGATGTTGGGGCATTGGTCAACCCAAAAGATATCATCAAGAACTCATAATGGCCATAATGGGTCCTGAAAGTCGCCTTAGGAATATCTGAATTCTGAATCTTCAGCTGATGATACTCAGACCTCAAATCAATATTAGAGAACACCCTCGCTCCCTGAAGCTGGTCAAATAAATCATCAATACGAGGCAAAGGATACTTGTTCTTGACTGTGACCTTGTTCAACTGCATGTAGTCAATACACATTCTCATGTAACCATCCTTCTTCTTCACAAATAGAACTGGTGCACCCCAAGGTGACACACTAGGCGAATAAACCCCTTATTTAGGAGCTCCTGAAGTTGTTCTTTCAATTCCTTCAACTACGTTGGTGCCATACGATATGGCAGGATACAAATAGGCTGAGTGCCCGACACCAAATCAATACTAAAGACAATATCCCTGTCAGGCGGCATACCCGGCAGGTCTGCAGGAAACACATCCAAAAAATCACATACCATCGGAACAAAATCAATGGCAGGAGTCTCTGCACTAACATCTCTCACAAAATCCAAGTAAGAAAGAAAACCCTTCTCAACCATACGTTGAGCCTTCAAATATGAAATCACCTTATTCGGTACATAGTCTATAGAACCACTCCACTCTACCCTCAAAAATCCTAGCATCTCTAAGGTCACGATTTTGGCGTGACAGTCTAGAACAACATGACATGGAGATAACCAATCCATGCCCAATATCACATTGAAATCAACCATGCTAAGCAACAACAAATCCACTCGGGTCTCCAGACCCTTAATAGACACCACACATGACTGATACGTGCGGTCCACAATAAAAGTATCACCCACAGGTGTAGATACATGAACAAGTGAAACTAATGACTCACGAGGCATATCCAGAAAATGAGCAAAGTATGATGAAACATATGAATATGTAGAATCATGGTCAAATAATACAGAGGCATCTTTGTGACAGACGGAGACAATACCTGTAATCACAGCATCTGAAGCAATAACGTCTGGACTAGTTGGGAAGGCATATAACGGGCCTGATTATCCCCTGATCTTCTTCCCCCTCTCGGGAGACCCCTAGTTGACTGGGTTCCGCCCCTCACTGGCTGAGGACCACCCTAGCTGACTGGGCGGGTGGTAGAGGAACTGATGCTAGTGCTATTGGCCGAGTACTCCGCTGTGGAGCTCCACCCAATAGCCTAGGGAAATATCTCATAATGTGACCAAAATCCCCGCACTCGAAATAACTCCTTCTCTGACGAAATTGCTGCTCCTGATTTCCAAAAGAACTACCCGGTGATACCTGAGTGGACGGGGCAAGATGAGAAACCTCTGCCGGCAGTGCACTGAATGACGACTGGCCCTGCTGATGACTGTGAAAACCATGGCCAGATGCTGCACCACGGTGAAATAGGTGAGCTTACTGAGCATGTCTAAATGGACGGCCTCTGCCGTGCTGAAACTGACCCCTCTGAGGAGCACCATTGAATCCACCCTGAACACGAAACCTCTTGGCCTCCCTCTCAACCCTCTCCTGACCATGAACCATATCAATCTTTCGAGCAATGTCGACAACCTCATCAAAGGTAGCACCAGCCACCCTCTCCCGGGTCATAAGCAACCGTAGCTGAAAAGTGAGACCATCAATGAACCTCATGATCCTCTCCCTGTCTGTGGGAACCAAACATATAGCATATCGGGCCAACTTTGAGAACCGCATCTCATACTGCGTCACAGACATATCACCCTGGCGAAACTGCTCAAACTACCTGCGCAGCTCCTCTCTGCGGGACTGAGGTACGAACTTCTCCAAAAATACTACAGAGAACCGCTGCCAAGTGAGGGGTGTTGCGCCAACAGTCCTACACCTCTTGTATGTATCCCACCACCGGAGTGCAGCCCTAGAAAACTGAAATGTAGTGAATGCCACCCCACAAGTCTCCAAAATACCAGTTGTGCGGAGTATCCTCTAGCACCTGTCCAAGAAATCCTGGGCGTCCTCTCTCTCTGTGCCACTAAAGGGTAGAGGCTGGAGTCTCCCAAACCTCTCCAACCTACGCTGATCATCCTCTGGCATAGCAAGAACTACATGCTCTTGAGCAGCTGCAACCGGCTGGGCTGGTGGTTCCCCCGGTGTCTTAAGTCTGTGAACAACCTTCTCCGACGTGCGGGCGGCGGGAGTCTGGGTGCCTCCCCCAGCCTAAGAAGTGACTGCGGCTGTAGTAATTGAGATTGCCTGAGCAAGGCCCGTACACACTGATAGAACCTGGGCCATGGCCTCCTGAAGGCCTGGAATCACGATAGGCACATATGGTGCCTGATTTGGTCTCGCTGGAACATCTACCACGGAGACCTGGTCCTGAGCGGGAACAACTGGGGATCTGTAGGTGCTTCCCCAGCTGCTGCACTGGCGATGTCTCTACTTCTACCATGGCCTCTACCGCGGCCTTGGCCTCTCGCGGCCTGAGCTGGTGGTATTGGTGGCTGTCCCTCTTGAGATGTAGCAGGAGTTCTCACCATTTATGAGAGAATGAAATAACAGATGTTTAGTTACCATAATAAACAGAACGTACGACAATAATCCAAGAATGTAAAATTTTCCTAAGGGTTCTGCAGCCTCTCGAAGATAAGTACAGACATCTTCGTACTGATCTGCAAGACTCTACTAACCTGCTCATGACTCGTGAGACCTATGTAACCTAGATTCTGATACCAACTTGTCACGATCCAAATCTAAACTATGTCGTGATGGCGACTATCGTGATACAAGGCAAGCCTATTTCCAAAATACTACCAATTGAATTATGAGAGTGAGGTAAAAATATTCCATATTAGAAGTTTCCATAAATGTCAAACATAATTTCGAATCTGAAAAATAAAATACGAAAAACGAGCTCCAAACATCAGGGTGTCACCAAGTCATGAGCGTCTAAATCCATAAGCTAATACATCAACAGTCTAACTGTCAATACAACCCAAAAAGAGAAATAGAAGATAGAAGGAGTAACAAGGTCATGTGGACGCTGGAAGCTACCTTGCAATCTCCGAAGATAAGTCGACCTGGACTCAACAATCGCCGCGCTCAAAGACACCTGGCTCTGCACATGAAGTGCAGGGTTTAGTATGAGTACAACCGACTCAGCAAGTAATAGAAATAATTAAGGAACTGAGTAGTAGTAACGAGCTAAGCAGAACAATTCAATTAATACTTCTCACAGTTAAAGATAAACATGAGTAAAAGGTAAATTTCATGAATCAACAATGACTACAAGGAAATTAGCAGGTAAATGCAGCAACAACAAAAATAGATGAAGCCTCACAGCAATGTCACTCAATCCCTCAGCCCTCAATGCACACGCTCAATAGGTACCTGCACTCACTGGGGGTGTTCAGACTCCGGAGGGGCTCTAACAGCCCAAGCCCTAATCTGCACTGACAACTCGCGTGTTGTCATATCATATCTGGATCCGCACAGATATCTCACGTGCTATAGTACAATATGGATCTGCACGGACAACTCATGTGCCATAGAATAACATCTCACAACAAACCCTCGGCCTCACCCAGTCATGTACCTCTCTAGCCTCACAATTTTCATCAAATAAAGGAAAGCAGTCCAAATCAAGTACTACAGTGTATCACCAAGATAATAGGGACTGAGATAAACATGTACAAGAATTTCTATGACTGAATACAACTAATGTGAGTATGAATAAAGCCCGAGCATGATATCTAACATGAAGGCAGTCAAGTTTAACAGACATGTAAACACATAAACACAGATAATGGTTATTAGTCCTAACAGCCTCACGGGACATACCAAGTCTCAATCCCTCACGGCGTACACGCCTGTCACTTAGAGTCGGTATCACCTCCAAACAGTCACATGATCTCCATTCTCCAAGTTTATACCCTCAAAATCCGAGTTAAAATGGTTACTTACCTTAACAGCGTAGAATACTACTCCGGGATGCCCTCACCCCTCGACTCGGTCTCCAAAATCTTGGAATCTATCCACAACCAGAATAATATTATCAACATAAGCTAAAGAAACGAATACCACAAGAAAAACTACAAATAGGCCAAAACCCGAAATTGGGTAAAACCCAGCCGCGGGGCCTATGTCTCGAAACCCGACGAAAATCACAAAACTAAAAAGCTCGTTTACTCCCGAGTCTAACCATATCAAATTCATCAAAATCCAACTCCGTTTGGTCCCTCAAACTCCCCAAAACTCAAGCCCTGACCCCTTTAACTTCACCCCAAATTCCCACTAATTTCATGATTAAACAGTGGAAAATCATCATAGACACATGTAATAGAGCCCAAGCACTTACCTCACTGATGTCTCTTGACTCCCACTTTAAAATCACTTCCTAAAGCTCAAAAACCGGCTAACAATGGTGAAGAATGGGCTAAAATTCTCGAAGTGTGGCTTTTATACCTTCTGCCCAGGCATCTCGCACCTGCAACCCCATACTTGCACCTGCGCAGTCGTATCTGCGGTCGAAAGTTTGCACCTGTGACTTCCACTTACTCGTCCAACTTCCACATCTGCGGCTCTCCCCCCGCACCTGCGTCCTCACAGGTGCGACAAAACCTCCCACCTGTGCTCAAGCTCCATAAATCACCCAAAACTCACCCGAGGCCCTCGAGACCTTAACCAATAATAGAAAAAAGTCATACATCAATACATGAACTTAGTCGAACATTCGGAACACCCAAAATAACACCAAAATACCAAATCAACATCGGATTCAAGTCTAAGAACTTTTAAACTCCCAAAATTCGCCAACGATGTCAAAACCTACCAAACCACGTCCGAATAACCTCAAATTTTGCACACACATCACAAATGACACTACGAACCTACTCCATTTTCTGAAATTCCATTCCGACCTCGATACCTAAATTTCCACTGCCGACCAAAATCGCCAAATTTCCAACTTCCGCCAATTCAATCCTAATTATACCACGGACCTCTAAATTACATTCCGGATGCACTCCTAAGTTCAAAATCACCTAACGGAGCTAATCGAAACATAAAAATCTAAATCTGATATCATTTACTCAGAAGTCAACATCCGGTTGATTTTCCAACTTAAGCTTCCTAATAAGAGACTAAGTGTCTCATTTCGCTCCAAAACTACTCCGGACCCGAACTTACCAACCCGATACAAAACAACACAGCTAAACAACACATAACGAAGCAGAAATGGGGAAACATGGTTATAACTCTCGAAACGGCCGACTGGGTCGTTACACAAAATATATACACCGACTAACATATCCAACTACTTGCCATCTAAAAGTGCTAACTAAATAAACAGGTGACCACTCACTACTACTAACTATAGTCTAACAACTAAGGTTAAATACAGAGTATGCACATCAGTATAAGTAAGCTAAGTGACTTCTGTGAAGGTGACACTCTCCTTTACACCCCCCTAAAGCTAGGGGAAATGAAGATGTTCTTCATCCCTAGCTTGGACACCAAATAGGAATGTTGAATCCTACTCAATCCCTTGGTCAAGAGATCCGCATTTTGCTCAGTGGAAGACAAATAGACAGTATATATCAGACCTTGTTGAACCTTCTCGTGAATAAAGTGACAATCGATATCTATGTGCTTAGTGCGCTCAAGAAAAACAAGATTAGCGACAACCTGGATGGAGGATTTACTGTCATAATGCAGAGGAATAGGGAGGGACAACTCAATAAAACTCCCCAAATAGACCAATGAGCCACACAAATTCAACCATTGAGGAAGCTAAACTTCGATACTCAGCCTCCGCAGAACTTCTTGAAATAGTGCTTTGCCTTTTGACTTTCAGGAGATAAGAGAATATCCAAACTTCACAACAAAACCAGTAATAGATCTCCTATTATTGGGACAAGAAGCCTAATCAGCATTACAATATACAATCAAGGAGGCAGAGCTAGAGGCAAAAAAGAAAGATCCCCAAGACAGGCTCCTAATTGATATATCAGACTATCCTCAGAGCAGCAACCATGTGTGATTCCTTGGGCGCATGCATAAATTGGATGAGGCACTGAACTGCAAAAGCAATGTCAGTCCTGGTGACAGTTAAGTACATTAACCTCCCAATCAACCTTTGGAAGGTGCCCGAATCAGGCAAAACATGATTAGTGGTGGGAGTAGGACCAACATGTTGATCAAACTCAGAAGTTGTCAGCTTTTGATTGGGTTCCATAGGAGCCCCAAAAGGCCTAGCACCATAAATCCTCATATCTGATATCAATTCCAACGCGTACTTCCTTTGATGCATGACTATCCCTGTGTTATTCCTTGCAAACTCGATGCCTAGAAAGTATCGAAGATCTTCTAGATTTTTAATTTTAAAATTGTGCTGAAGAATGTCTTTAGTTTCTTGCATCAGGATCAAATCATTCCTAGTAATGAGAAGGTCATCCACATATACCAAAACTACCACAATGTGTCCAGCCACCTTCTTAATGAATAGGGAATAGTCGAAATGACTCTGTGGAAATCTTGAGGTAAGCAAAGAAGTGGTAAATTTGAGGTTCCACTATCGTGATGCTTGCTTAAGTCCATAAAGGGACTTGAGCAATCTATAGACTTTGTGACCTCCCTCTGATGGAGTAAATCCCTGAGGAAGAGTCATGTAGACTTCTTCATCGAGATCACCTTGCAAAAAACATTGTAGACATCCATCTGTTGGATGTGCCGGTTCTGGTTCTGTACCAAAATCTGCTTTGGATGTTGAACCATCAACCAGATAAAGTTTGTTCTTTCCAAGAATAGCAACTTTCATAGCTCGATTTCAAGGAGTGTAATTCTCCATACCAGTCAACAATAGACCCATCGACATTGATCTTGGTCCTTCGGATGGATGAAAATACAATGGGTGGATGTGATCGAGAAATACTGTTCTGCCACTCAGTCCGTTAATGGTTGTTGATGTACTAGTTGCCACACCGCTCGATTCATCTGCAATCACCATTGAATTACTGAAATTGCACCAAATCGTACAAAATTAGGGTTATATGTCCCAAAATTGAAGCTAATTCTCTCGATTTTCTTCAATTAAATGAAAAAAGATCCCTAGAATTATTTGGTTTATTGCTCTGATACCATCATAAGATTTGTAATCTAGGCTAAAACAACCAATCCAACCAGATGAAGACGAAGCTGCATGAAGCTAAAGAGGAAGCAATGAAACAGTGGAAGCTTCTAGAAAGGGAGAGAATTCTATAATATAATATTTTAGCAGCTTATCTTTCACAAATGAGAAGTTATAGAATATATACACTGACTAGCATATCCAACTAATTTCCGACTAAGAGTGCTAACGAACTAAACATATGACCACTCACTACTACTGACTATAGTCTAACAACTAAGGTTAAATACAAAGTATGCACAACATCAGTATAAGTAAGCAAAGTGAGTTATGTGTACGTGACACTTTCCTTTACAAGAATGACAATTTCTATTGGAAGCAAGCGAATTATTATGAACGAACACGTTAAAGCAGTCAAAAGAAATGAAAGGTTCAAAATTTAATTTATTCATTTCAAATTCTTACGCGTTAAGTCCATACAAAAGAAAAAGAGATTAATAATTTTAAAACTTTCATGAGATTGGATGACATGAATTAAAAAGAAGTTAAGACGAGAAAAGACTTCATCAGAATACATACATGTTTACTCCTATGCAAAGTTGTAGTATTTACATAATAACTAGGGTTGTAATTTCTTTTGTACGTGTCAACGGTCTTGTCTTTATATGACAAAGCGTAAAGACGCAGAATGTAATTAGTTGGACAACTTTCGTATAAATTTGAATAACCTTGAATAAAGGAAATTAATAAAATCTTAACCATCAAATCAAAATCAAAATCAAATGTTCTGTCTTGTTATATCTAGTGACTGCTACAGTGAGTTTGAAAGGGTCAAAAAGTGAGAAGCAGTGACACGAAAAATTTCTTAAAATGTCCCTATCCATCAGAGGAAGAAAATTCGCAGTCAAAATTGCTCAAGAAATCAAAGAAAAGACCAAGGCTATAAAATGTAGACCTAGGTATTTAGGTTTTGATTGATGTCCCAATGTTTTCATTGGCTTTTGGCAAAGACTCAATCATTTGCCCTGCGGACAATTTTAAGTGTGTTGGTCAAAAAATTAGTCTAGACAAAGAAGTTGATCTTCGGCTTCTTGGAATAATCAAATATTGCGTGGATATTGTATTCCATCTTCATTTTGTATTAAATTTCGGGGAAAATGACACTATATAGTCGCTTTCAAAATAATATATATATATATATAAATATTATATACAAAAAGTATAAATTTTATACATTTTTTAACTACCGAATATAAAAAATTTCGAGCGCAGGCTAAAAGAGAAAAAAGCCCTTGAGTTGTCGTGCAAGTCATCTTTGAAGCAAAACAAGCGAAATTAATCTGAAGAAAATTCATACAAAACAAACGAAAATGATCTGCAAAAAATTTATACAAACATTAGCAGATTTTATCAAATTATCCTCAAATTTTATCTTTGCAGTGGATTGCCACAAATTGGCACGACAACTTTGGCAAATGTTTTCTTCTGTTTTTAGAGAAGGGCAAAGCCATGTGAGTTTAATGATGGAAATGTGGGTAGATATAGATTAGTTGGGTATTAATAACAGAAAGTGGGAAATACAAATGTTATGAAACAATAAAAGAAGAATAACAATATTGCAAAGAAAATTTTTATTGAATTTTGGGATCAATTACAATGGAATAGGACCCCACTATTTATAGGGAAATAGTGACTTAGCCACCAAATAAAATTCCTAAGATCTCTCTAAAATATAGACATTCACCTTAAATAGAATTATATTTATAACACTCCCCCTTGAATGTCTATTCAACAGATAATATGTCTCGTTAAAACCTTAACTAAAATAAAACCTAGTGGAAAAAAAATATTAGAGAAGGAAAAATAGTACACATATCTAACAATATGCCTTTTGTCTACCTCGTTAAAAACCTTGCAAGAAAAACCCAGTGGGACAAAATCTTGTAAGGAAAAAAGAGTGCAACGCGTATTAACTCCCCATGATGAGAGCATCATTCACATCTTTGAGCCTTCGCATCCCAATCTTGTGCACTAGCTTCTTGAAGGTTGACATCGGTAGAGATTTGGTGAATAAATCATCCATATTAAGTTCAATGAATATGTTGCATCTTGAAAATTCTCGCTACCATATTATCATGCTTATAATTATAGCAAGATACATATGTGCACAAATTACACTTATCATATGGTACTTTAGGACCAAGAATTGTATATGCTTCAAGCGATTTAAATCCTTCAAGGATTGTCATATAAGTTAAGTTATATAAGTCATATAATAGACTTTAATTAGATGCATATCAAGTTTTCACGTCATGCTAGACAAATAAGATATCGAAAACTGATTGCACATACCATTGACTTTATAATTTCAAGTGTTTGAACTAAAGGTCCAAAACGATATGTCTTTCGTATGAAACAAACTCTATTCGAATTGTGTCGCTTTCATTTGGCTAATATTTTTGTGTCTAAATTCGACAGACTTAAGATATTCATCTATACTTAGCGATATCATAGATGTCATCGACGAACGTTTTATATCGGTTCCAGCTTTTTTTTCATAAAGACATGACATAGAGATCTCTTCATTCATATTTCCAGGTACATGAATCTCTCCTGAGATTTTATAAAGTCTTATGTCATGTGATCTTCTAGATCACTTGCCTCCTTATTATGATCATTTTGATCATTTGTTCATCTTTTTTATCAAGAAGTTTTATTTGAAACCGATTTGTCTATACGCTTTAAGCGTGCCATAGACTTTGTCCTTCTAGAACTTATTATAATAAGAGCATTTGTAGTGAGAATATAGTTACTTTCTTTGGGTCAGCAAATGCAACTGACATGCTTTGCAATATATTGCAAATGAATTATCTTTTATGAACTTCAAGTTCATATTATCTTATTCGAGGATCTAGATGTACAAATGATAATTCTTCCCACGTAACTTTTTCTCAACTGTTTATCTTGTCTCCCCCTCATGTTAGAAAAACTAACTTTCTTTCCCAATTTAGGAATCCATCTTTGTGCATTATGGTGTTAATTGAAATATACACCGCACATCAATAATAATAAGATGAAATTATTTGGTTCATGACCCTGAACCACTTGTGAGGGGAGAATGTAATATACTTTCATATATAACGTATATCAAACTGATATAGATAACTTTGTTCTCATAAGCAATAGTTTAACTATTAAGTAGAGGCACTCAATAAATCATCTTGCTAAACCAGTTGTGATGTAAACCAACTTATCAAGATAAACTATCTTGAATAGAAAATCTGGAAATTATGCTCTAAATTAAATTATTGAGCAAGTTACCTCTCAAACATCATGTTGCGGGTTAATAATAATCGCACATGTAACCATCTCATAGATGCATCTTATGTGGTATACATGGCAGGTGAATGAGCCCAGATTCACTTTTGATATTTCCAGCATTCATGGGATTCAATCCCAATTTTTAGTTGGTTTATTAATTAATGAGAACAAGCAACATAAGAGAATTCGTAAAGAAATTTCGAGTTTAATATTTACCCATGTGAATTCTCTTTTATTTTTGCACAACATGATTAAATTAATATGGCTAAACCAATTATGCCAATTGGATAAATTATCAATATTGATAAAGTTCAGGTTTACACCATGACGTGTGTAATTATCAATAAACTCCAAGTTTATTATGATATGGTTTTTATATCAATAAACATCCACTTTATTGTGGTATCTTTTATTTGTGTAGTATAAACTGGAGAATAAAGTGGACGGCTTTTCACATACATATTATCCCCCTACAAGTTGTAGTAATAGAAGATATTAAATCTTTCATTTATTTATAGTCTCAGTATAACCAATCGTTTTCCTGAATACTTTAGAAACTCAATAAGTTTCTTTGAGACTTACTACAACACAATAAATTGACATGATAATCAATTGTATTCCTCCAAAATAGTAATAATTGGCTCTTCTAGAGCTCTCAGTTAATTTGGTACTACCACATATTCATCAACATCCATATGGCAAATATCACTTTTAAAGAGAAAGTTATAAATTATGGTCATTATCAAAATTATATGCAAGATCTGTTTCTTGCATTACTGTTATCCTTTAGTAGTCACATTGCCAAAATATTTTGGCATAATCACAGTAGGTACGTGATCAATGACCATTCATGCCATAATAATGAAATTATTTTCTTATTTCATCTCAAACCTTTTTCTAGAGATTACTGTGGTATATCCACTACCACTAGCATGTTCATATTCTTCCAAGAATGAATATCTATTCATAAATCAAATGTTGTCACATTAACATCATGAATGGACCATAATCATCTATATATGCTTTATAAAATCTCATGTCAAATCGATTACAAATATTACTTTCACATAGTGAAGGGTTATTTTGAGAATCTTTATTATTCTCATTATCACAATGATGACGATTATAATTTCGTCTATTGCCACGTCCATATCTATTGATACTTTTATAGTAATAATTTTATCTTCTTTCAGACTTATCACATATTGCTATCACATTCTCTTAAGGGGAATGAGAATGAAACAAAAATAATGGGACGGGTTTTCACTTCTTTGCCCACAATCATACATAAATTTGATCATGGCAAGACATAGAAATTTTACCACTTCGGGTCAAATTATAGAATTTGAAAGAGAAAAATAAAGTAAAATACTTACCTTAATTCAGAATTTAATCATGAAGGAAGTTCTTGGAACAATTGACAATCATTATGCTCAATCCTAAATGTTCTACTCAATTGGTTAGAGTCTCGTGCTGATGACGTGTTATGAAACAATAAAAGAAGAAGAACAATATTGCAGAGAAAATTGTTATTGAATTTTGGGATCAATTACAATGGAATAAGACCCCTCTATTTATAGGGAAAGAGTGACTTAGCCACCAAGTAAAATTTCTAAGAACTCTCTAAAATATAGACATTCACCTTAAATAGAATTCTATTTATAACACGTTCAGGGTAATTTTTGAAAAATTTTAAAGGAAAATTTTCATAATTACTTATGGATTCATAAAATATTCCATAATCTACGACTAGTAAAAGAATAACATATTCTACAACAAATATATAAGAAAATATAATAAATATGGTAGATTCCATATTAAGGGGGAATTACATTCTGAAACGTATCCCATATAATTAGCCTCTAAAAATGCTCCATTTTGTTAATTATTGATTACCACTATAATAACTTATAACAGAAATTATTATAATATTTTACATTACATTCGGTACAAGCAATTGGTTACCAGATATATAAAAAAGATCTCATCTCTCTCTATCTGTGCAAAATTAGTCAATCAAATTAAGAGTACCCAAAATTTTAGCAAACATTGAAGGAATTCTTATCCAAAGGAAATCTCAAGAAATATATATATATATATATATATATATATATATATATATTNATATATATATATATATATATATATATATATATATATATATATATATATATATATATATATATATATAAAAGAAGGAAATATTATTAGCAGATATACTATACACAATATAATATATACAAAACTATACATATACGGCATATATATATATATTATACATAATATACACAATATAAAAGAAAAAAAATATTATTAGCAAAATACTATACATAGGATAATATACACAAACACAAAACTATATATATAAAGAGAGGGAGATAACTAAAATATATAATAACATATCATATATATATATATATATATATATATATATATGTGTGTGTGTAATATTACAATGATACGTTATAAAGAAAACTTGACAAAGAAGATGCAAACTTGGGGAAAGCCACGGAGATTTTTGGATGATGCATAGATGTTCTAACAGAGAAGGAAATGAAAAATAAGTAAAATTTAAAACTGAAAATACATGTTTATTTTGAAAGTGGATATACTTTGATTGTATTAATGACTAATAGATGGATAGCTGAGACGTTACAGGAGCCTAAACAATTAATTATTCTGCAATTGAGTATTTAAAAGTTTGTTTGTATCATTATCCCACGTATAGGGGAGTAATTTGAGAGTTTATGAAATTAAAAAGTTAAAAAGTTGTAAGAAATTGCACTTTATGGAATTTTCTTAAAACAATTGTAACGTTTCTAAATAGGTTTTAAAGAAGTTGTATTTTGTGTAAACTTCTCTTTTTTAAAATACCAAAAGGTAATAGTTTGGACCAAAAACAACTCTTGAGCTAGTTTTGGTATTTGAAAATTCGTTAAAATATGGATAAAGTCTACGGAAAAGGGTCAAATTGTCCCCGAACTATCGAAAATAGCTCAAATATACCCCCGTTTGTTTTTGGTACCAAATTTGTCCTCTCCATCTAAAAAATGGACCATTATTGCCCTAAAAACTAACTGTTGCCACCTCAGCTTTTGGACATACTTAAATATTACAGATGAAGGGTCAAAATTGCCCTCAAACTATCGAAAATAGCTCAATTATATCCTCTCTTTGTGTTTGGTACCAAATATGTCCTTGCCCTAAACGGCTACCACATCAACTTTTGGACCTATTTAAATATTACAATCATGTTGATATGCCAGTACAACATGACAAAAAAAAAAACCTTCTCTACCTGCAAGAACCATTTTCTGCGAGGCGCTGCTGCATTTCTCGTGAAGGCGCAATGAAGCACTTCACTTGGCCTGCTAGCTAGGCCAGTGAGGAGGGGAAGGATTAGGTGGTGTCTAAAAAGTGTATTTTTTTTATGAAGTTTTGGATCTAGGTCTTATTTGTCGTCGGTCTTCTTTTCTTTTCTTTTGATGAAGGCTGGAAGTGGAAGGGTATAGTATTTTAGAGGATGGTCTCATTCTAATGGTTTTCGAGTTTTTTTATGAGAGTTGTTTTTAGAGAAATTTTCAGAAATCACTATGTTTTAGTGATTATTAGCTTGCTATAACTACTATTTACTAAATTACTTCCTATAGCTATATTTTTAGTTGTTATAGACTGTATTCGATGTATTTTTGCTACTGTATTCATGAATAGAATAGCAAAAGTCGGCAGAAAACAGGGGAATCCAGCTAAGCAGAGAATGTATTTGACTGTATTCGCGAGCTGTATTCGTGAATACAGTAATGAAATTTGCGAAAAAAAGGTCTTCAGTTGTTTAAAAACGGTAAGTGAATCAATTAACGCGATAGATGTCACGACCCAAATTCCCGACCTCAGGGATCGTGATGGCGCCTAACACCACACTTGCTAGGCAAGCCAATGTTAGAACTCGAATAATTTATTTCCTTAATTTATTACTTAGCACAAACAAATAACTTCCAAAGGAACTCAATTAGAATAATTCCCAACAACAATAAAATAAAATAATAATAATAACCATTTAAATAAAACGGATCACGAACTAATTATGTAAACAACTCTACACTACCTCAGGGTCTGGTGTCACAATCCACGAACTACTAAAGAATACTACAAACAATGGTTGAAAGAAATAGTGCGACTGTTCTGAATATAATAAAACAGTATAAATAATAATAGGAGAAGACTCTCGGAATCTGCGAACGCCGGCAGATGTACCTCGTGTCTCTAAACGAATCGGGTGATCGTCCTGGAATCCTCTACTGCTGGCTAGTACCTGGATCTGTGTAAAAGAGTACAGAGTGTAGTATCAGTAAAACCGATCCTATGTACCGAGTAAGTGTCGAGCCTAACCTCGACGAAGTAGTGGCGAGGCTAAGGTGGGACTTTTAATAATAAACCTATGATATTAATATATATACGATAACACAATAAAATAATTCTACACGAA
>ML333248.1:0-67072 GCA_005239505.1 Nicotiana paniculata | reverse complement strand
TAATTAAACTACAAAGTAATGAAGAAAATCTGTACAAATCGATGTCTTGCCGTCCGAATCCTCATCTCCTCTTTGAATCTCTCCTTCGAATCCATCTCTAATTTGTGTTGTTTGGGGTCTATTTATAAGTTTAGGACAAACCCTAAACGTGTAGGAGACTTCTATTTCAACCGGGAAACCCTTAAACTCGTCAAAACTCGAATTTGGCCGAACTGGGAATCCCGGCGTTTGGACCCAAAGGCCTGGCTAACGCCAGGCTAGGGCTGGCGTTTCAGCCCTAACGCCTGGCTAACGCCAGGTAGGGTCAGGCTGTAGGGCTCTGTCGCCCGGCTATCGCCCGGGTGTCTCCTTTCGCGTATTTTTCGACGTATTTGCATCCCTTTAGCTCCGTTTCCATCTCCAATTCACCTACACATGAAATAAACTCCATTAACCACATAACAAGTGTATTTTTATCATTAATGCACCTCAAATGTAAGGTATATCACATGTTAAACTATGCAATTTAGTCTTGCATCAGAGGTACATTGACAACAACAACAAAAATGAAAATAGTAAGAAAATAAGTCTCTGAATAAACTTTGAAGCAAAGCAGCATCAATGAAAACCAGATTTTTCAAAAGTAGGAAGATGTTTTTTGATTCTGAAAGATCAAGACTAATTCTTAGAAAAGAAGGTTTTTCTCTTAAGGATGAAAGGAAAATATTTTAGGCAGTGCGGAGATTTCTGTGTATAATAATGTTACTCAAAAATCTGTTTTTTCGGGGCGTGTATAATGAGAAGGAGGAGTGTATTTATAGAATGAAGAGCCGAAAAGGGATAAGAATTAAGGTACAAAGAATATGTCAGAATTCCTTGTAAATTAGGGAAAATGGCATCTTCTTAACAGAAATGGACAACTGTCCAATTTCTAGTATCTTCCTTATCTCAGAAAATGGACAAGTGTCCAGATTCTGTATATTTTTGGATCTTATCTCTATTTTACTACTTAGCATTGGGACAGTTGTCCCTATTCTAGAAAGTTCTAGTATTTTCTGAATAGATTTTAGAATTAGGTGTCCAAAAATCGACCCTTAAGGGTCTTGGAATTACCTCAAAACCATATTGGTTTTGGGCCCGAGTCAGGTAACTCTTGGCCTAAAGAGCTTGGGCTTTTAAACTTTCAACAAAGCTATGAGCTTATTTAGCAAGGTCCAATAATAATAAAATAACAAAGTTATAGGCATTGTCTGTTCATCCAGGCCCAATTAATTTAAAAATAAATGACAGGAAATAAAATGCAACTGTATGCAAAAAATAAATAAACTTAACACTGATTAATCTGTTTTTATTAATTAATGCAAACGAAATAACAAATGATGTAAAAATAAACAGAATATATTTAAGTCCTGATTATGTATATTTTTTAATTAAGTCCGATTTAATTAGTTAATTAATTATAATGGAGTATAACTAACAGCGATAATTAACAACAATAAATAAATAAATAAATAACATAAAATGCGTAAAAAAAATAACAGAAAAAATATATAATGCGTAAATAATGACAAATAACGGAACATAAAATGCGAAAAAATAATAACTTAAATAATTAAAAAAATGCAGAAGTAACAGAAATAAATAAAAATATGTAAATAATAGAACAAATAGCAAAAAGCAAAATTAAACGGGTCTAACCGTGAAAAACCCTCATTCCAAGACTCCCATCTAGGATTTGAGATCCTTGATGAGAGATCTTGACAGGAGAATGTTTTAGCGGCTAGGGAGATTTTTGATGGATCTAGGATTTTGGAGACCCTAGATCTAAGATTTAGGGATTTTGGTTGGGTTTTTGAAGATTTGGCCGATAGGATGAGACTCAAGGAAGTGAGGAGAGTGTATGGTGTGAGTTTGAGGGGTTTTATAACTCTACCACCGCCTTAGGCGATTTTCGGCGGCGGGGTTAGGGTTACACTAGGGTTTTCGGCCACTTTTTATGTTTAGAGTTGTTGGTTTTTTTTTGGGTTTGGTTGGTGGGGTGAGGTAGAGGAGGAGAATAGGAGTAGATTGATTATTTTGGTGATATTTAGTGGTTGGTCGCCGCCGGTGGTGAATTTCAGAGGGCGCCGCCGCCGTTGAGGGGTTGGCGGCGGCGGAGAGAAAAGAGAGAGATGGGGAGGCTTTAGGTTTGGAGAGTTGAGAGAGATGTAAGAGAGTGAGGAGTTTGGAAATGAGGGGGGATGGAGGTTTTAGGACACTTTTATATTAAAAGGGGAGGGAGTTCCGGACCGTTGGATCTAGTGGAGATCAATGGCCAAGATAAAAAGGGGGGGGGGGGGCCATGTCCCAATCCGGTTTTTATGTTAATTAATCTTTTAATTAATTAATTTTAAATCTAACTAATTTAATAACCCTAAATTATCTTAAATTATAAAATTACACTACTTATCTATTTGGTATTATTTATATAATTAGTCGATTTTAATTTTAAACAAGAAAAAGTTACTAGTTTTAATTATTGAAACTAATATAAGAATATCAAAATAACAATTTTTTTCGCTTTTCTTTTTAATAATGCAATTTAATTATGTAATTACGTATTGAATTAAATTACCAACCTAATAATGTAAGATGATGAAGATTTAAATATTTTTATAACTTAAAAATGAAAAATGCAAATAATTCCAAACAAGTACCAAAAAAAAAATCCTAAAAAAAATATAAAAAAATAGGACTAATTTATTTATTAATTCTGTAGGAATAATTTTATAGGGTAAAAATTACATGCTCACAGTACTCAGTAAGTATCAAGTCTCATCTCGAAAAAGTAGTTGTGAGGGATCGATCTCTACATTTACTATTAGCCTAATAAGCAGGTAAAAGCATAAATATGATATGGAGTAAACTATGGTATCATCAAATAGGTAGAAAATCTAGAGACATAGTACATATAGGCATGCTTTGCAGATAAAAGAGATCGAATAAAATATCAAATACGTTGATCCATGCAAAAATACACGATGTACATCAATCAACATTTATAAAAAGCTACTGTATGAGTCTAAAATACATAAATATGCATTTCTTAGTGTCACGCCCAAAACATGAGGAGGTGTGGCCGGCACCCGGTGCCATACTCGGCCCGGCGTACCACTCTATAGTTGTAAACTCTGGAGGAGTAGCCCCCAACTTAGGCCGGCGAGGCCTGCTTGCAAGCTGACAATACCAATCAAGGTCGATAAGCCCATATTCTGAATCATCTAAAAATAACGTCTACAACTAGGCTTACCAAACTGAAAATCTACACAGGGCTGGCAAGGCCACAATACTGATATGCAAAATGTACAAGACTCGTCTACAAGCTTCTAGAGATAACTGAACTGTATCAATGTCGAAAAATCAAGCAAGAAGTAGGTGATTAACCACTTGGAGCTGCTAAAGGATCATAAGAACAAGCTGAAACACTGGGAAGATCAAGAATTGAAGGCACAACTAAGATGCAAGGCAATGGATTAGTAAACCATAAGAAATCTGTTCAGGTTTTAGCTAATGTGTGAGGTGCTCCAATGGAGTTTTCAAGTGATGCCTAGCATGGAGATGTTCAGGTTGATTTCATAGAGGATTTAATTAGGTCACAGCTCAAAACAGTTGAGGGCAAGGGGGCCAAAATCAATGGAACAATAATTCATGTGTTGGATGTTACAGTAAAACTTACTCTAGGGCATGTCGATAATCTTCAATTTAAGGCGATGCATGAATCTTTGGGGGGTTAGGGAGCAGAATAATAGGGTGTTGAAGGAGGATACAAAGCCAGCTTATGATCAAATTGAATGTACTACAAGGGAAGCAACTTCAGAGACTAGACAAACTAACATAGGTAAGAATGCACTACAACTATGGGAATCATTGTATCATCTTGCTTCAGATATGATGGTTCGTTGGCTTGTTGGTGGAGATTTTAAAGTTATAGTTTCAAAAGAGGAGAAATATGGTGGTCATCCAATTTACTTTAGTGAATTGAAGAATCGTGCATATTATATTGATATTTGTGCATTGTATGATCTTGGCTTTAAAAGCAGTTTGTATACTTGGTGGAATGGTATGTCTGATGAAGCTTGCATATTTAAAATGTTGGACAGATTCTTGACCTATCAAAATTTTCAAGATCTTTTTCCAGCTATAGAAGTTGAGCATCTCATAAAATATGATTCAGATCATGCATCATGCATCATTATTGTTATCATGACAAGTTCTTGAATTTCTAGGTAAAGAATGAAACATTTTTGGATGTGGTAAAGGAAGATTGGAAGTCATTTACAGTGGAAAATTCTTTCATCTCTTTCCAGCAAAAGTTGAAGAATGTGAAGAAGGCTTAGACAGTGTGGAGTAAGGTGACATTTAGGGATATATTCAAGAAGATTGCAGGATTAGAGGATGCCATCAAGGTACATGAGGTGGAATTTGAGCTTAATCATACTGCTCAAAACAAGGCAAAACTACACAGAGATCAAGCTGGTCTTACTAAGTACTTACACTTATAGGAGGAGTTTTGGAGGCAAAAGCTGGAATGCAATGGTTTAAAGATGGGGATAGAAATCATTTCAGGGGTAAGTGTGACGACTCGACAGGTTGTTTTGAGTATCTGTACTTTGCTCGGTATATTGAGGGCTCGAGTAAGTATGTGTTATGTTATGGGACTTATTGGTGTGTTTGGACGTGGTCCCGAGGAGCTCGGGTGAGTTTCGGATAGGTTTGGATTGTGTGACGCTCGTTTTTTTATGTTTCGATATTGTTTCTTCAAGCATATATGGTACTACGTTAAGCACATTAGCTCCAATTTCTTCTTTTATTGAAGCATTAGATCCGTATCGTAATTACGGAGCCATAGAAAAAGGAATCTTCGAATTTGGACATCGTTTGAGGAGTTTATGGTCATTTTACTAAGAATTGGGTTGCCAGATTTGTCAGATTAATTACGAAATTGCCACTGACTTCGTATTTAAAAATCTGCACTATTTCCAAATATTGAAACCAACATATCTCCTTCAATATAAGGTCAAATGGAGTGATTCAAGAGCCTAACTTGACTAGAATTTCACAAAGCATCTATTGGAGGCATAAAAAGTGAGTTACGAGATCATTTGGCACAAGAAACGAGGCAGAACTGTGTTAAAACGGGGGTTTTGTTCATTTAACATATTTTGAGTTAGGGAGCTCGGAGTTGGGCAATTTTTTAGGAGATTTTCACCATATGAATTGGGGTAAGTGTCCTTTACTCGCTTTTGGTTATATTCCATGAATCTATGTTTGATTTTAGCTTTTGGTTGATAAATTTTAAAGAGGAAATTGGGGGTTTTTGCCTAAAGTTTCATAATATGAATTTTTGAGTTTTGAACTTCGGTTTGGAGTCGGAATTGAGTGAAACTAGTATGGTTGGACTCGTAATTGAACGGATTGTCGGATTTTGTGAATTTTGTCGGGTTCTGAGGCATAGGCCCAAGTGTTATTTTTGGCCGGATTTGGGATTTGACTTAGGATTCGATCTTTATCATTTGAAATTGTTTCCTTGGGCTTTATTTGATGTGTTTAAGATTCTTTTGGCTAGTTTTGAGACGTCGGAGGTCCCTACGCGCGTGATGGTATTTTTGGAGCATCGCTTGGCTTTATTGGTATTGTAATTTACTTGTTAACTTGTAAAGATCATGTGTTTCCTTATTATTTGTCATATTTGTACTTAGGCCTCAAATATGCTAGTTAATTGGCGTTGATATCCCTTACTTTCCAATTATTGTTATTACCCACGTGCTTTCTGTTTAGTTCTTTACTGTTTCCCACATGTATATCCTTGTCCATTTTTGTTACTCACACATTTCCTACTTTGTAATTCCTGCTATCGTGTTCCTGTCATATGGTTGGTTCTGTTATACGTACATTTGGAAGGATGAATTGAACACAGGAAGGGTGTTTCCGTGCTAATTGATTTGTTACATAGATTTATTTATATATGGTGAGGATGAGATAGAAGCACGAGGGGTGTTACCGTGCCATGTGACTTGATATCTTGGATACACTTCTTATACCAGGAAAGATTGTAATTTTCTACTGTAATTCCTGCTAGTAATTGTTGATTGTCTCACAGAGTTGTATACGGTACTTTTGTCTATTATGTTTTGAATTGCCTATACAGTAAGTCTAATGTACAGGTTATAACAAATAGCATCTTTCAACTAAAAGCCTCGTCACTACTTCGACGAGGTTAGTCAAAATACTTACCAATACATAGGGTCGGTTGTACTGATACTGCACTTCTGCACATTGCGTGCAGATTTTGGAGCGGAGCTGCTGGTGACGTCGGATGTTGATTAGGAAGATGTTTGTGCGTTTAGATATAGCTGCCATTTGTCCATAGTAGCTTAGGTTATTGCTAAACTGTTTATGTTACCTTCAAGCAGAACATGTATTTATTTGTATCAGTTTTGAAATTCCAAATCTAAGAAGCTCGTGATTTATACTACCAGGTCTTGGGTAAATTTGTAACTGTTTAGGTAATTCTTTACTATTTTCCTATAATCTCTTTCGGATTGTATTTTCTGTTAGTTGGCTTACCTAGCAGATCGACTTATGTTCCATCACGACTAGTGGTTTTTGGGTCGTGACAAGGTGGTATCAGAGCACTAGGTTCGTCGGTTCTACATATCATGAGCAAGTGTCTAGTAGAGTCCTGCAGATCAGTATGATGACGTCCATACCTATCTTCGGGAGGCTACAGGGAATTTAGGAAAAAATTTCCCTTTCTTCTTTCCTTATCGTGCTGCCTTGTTTCAGCTTGAAATCTACGACTTTGATTCCGCCCAATCGCTCATACCTGGTGTTGTTCACTCAGTATTCGTTATGTGTCGATAATCGATGATGCTGCAGATGGATTACGATGTGTTGTCTAGCCTTAGAAGCAGATGCAATGTTAAATCTTCTAGTCGTTCATTTGTGGTATGGGGTGGGTTCATGGTCTGGTTGGTAAGCAAAGATTTGGGAAGATTGGCTAGTGGCCTGGCTATTGTGACTAAGGTGGGTTCATAGCAAGGTGTCAATGTGAGTATAACCGGTGGGCCATCTCCTGCATGATGAGTTTGGGTCGTCTGTCTCGTGTGAGGTTTCCATTCAGTGGAGTGCATATGTGATCATTTCAGAGCATTTGGGGAAGTTGTTTGACTATTTCAATGATGGGTAAGCTCTTGTCAGAGTGTTTAGGGCATTCTATGACCAATATTGCATGAGTTTTTGAAGTATTCAGCTAAACAGTCGTGTCGGATCGGGGCATGCTATGAAGATATGGTACTTTGGGGTGCCGATGGGGTGATCTATGGCTTCGAGCTAAGTGTTGGAGTATGCTAATGACGATCAGATTGTAGGGTCATAGACCGTATCAGTTTTCGGACCGAGATATTTCTTGGTTATTTCTTTGTATGGTCATGTGCTGGCGAAGCACGGGTTGCTCGATGCGTATTAGTTGTGTATTGGAGATCAGAGTAAGATGAGTACTTATTGAGAAGGTTCTGGAGAGTTCCGGGTCTTATGTAGCCTTTAAGGATTTTTAAATTAGTTTGCGGGTTGAAAATGGTAGTGAAATGTAATCGTATCTGCGACATTTCCTTGTCAAGGAAGGTCTACATGTCAATGTTGGAGTGATGCGAGAAATGGCTTTGGGTTCCCAGGAAGTTCCCTCAGGACGGTCATATCAGATTGAGTTACTTTCAGGTTGGCAGTCTGCGTGACTCGATTGAGTTAGAGGCAATTGGTTCTGATTACTCGATTATGTATTACTGAGTTTCGGAGAATTTATCATGGTATGACCATGTTCGGAGTTGATTTTTTCTACAGGTATAAAAGTTATATTACGTGTTGTGGTGTTCTCCTGGATTGAGTTAAAGGAATGATTCTCGGGTGGTGAGGTGTTCAATTTGCTTATGGTTCAGAGTTGACTATGAGACTTTCGTAGTGTTGCCAGTTAGCAAGTTAGAGGCGACGCGCCGTGTGGGGTTGAAAGGTGGCATGTACAAGGTTGCAGTTTAGTTTTGGAGGGAAGAATACAAGTTCTTGATGTCTTGGACAATTTTGGGTGTTTGAAGTCTTGTTGGCACTATGGGATTCCCATCCAAGTAGACTTCTCCTGTTGGCAGGCACATTGTGTTATGACTTATGGGTGTTTCTTCGCGAGATGATGGAGTATGAATTACATGTCAGCTATTTGAGAAGCGGTGTTGAGATTGGGTATGAAAATTCTGGTATTCATGAGGCTCAGAGACTGAAAGTTCTTGTTGGCAGACTATTCCTTGATTGCGAGTTGTGAAGGAGTGTAGAAGATTGGATGATTAATGGTAGGTGTTATGGAAAGGTTGCTATAGAATTTTGGAAGGTTTATTACATGTTTGAGGATGATCACCATTTTGTTTGGGGATTATTTTGAGCCCAGTGAGGGTGTATATTCTGTATCAGGTTGGATTTTCTTGCTCTTGCGCAGTTGATGCCCCATGTATATCATCGGGCAGAGTAGATGTTATTTGCGCCTTGGTTTATGTCGTATGTTTCTCTCGTATGCTATGGCGGGTTGTGAGGGTTACATGATTCGTCGCACACATATTGTGATTCAATTTAGGCCTCATGGCACTATGGGCGAGGTGGCCCTTGTGATGTTGATTTTCTTATTGCACCATAGTTGTGCTTGACTTTCTCAGTATTGTTTGTTCCTAATGATTTTCCCCACATTTATATTTTGCACACTCTATTGTGTTTGATATTGACGCATATGTGATCAGTGAGCCCGAGTATTATGGCTCGAAGGGTACCCTATATAGATTGATATGATGGGATCGGGTTGCACGCCGCAACGGTGCAGTGATGAAATGTGGCTCCTTATTTCTATTTCGTGTATTTTTCTTTCACCTTGTTGATAATAGTTCATAGTAAAATGCTAAAATTTCCCTGCCTGGTTAACTTTCTTAGTAGTTTTCTTATTTAGTTTTCTTACTGTTATCCCTCATGTCTGAATTATTGCTTGGTAGTGTACGGAACTGGGTTGTCTGTGGCTCCATATGTTTATTGTTGATGCTTGTCGATGCTGCTGCTCATATTGGCTGAGATGAGGTTTCTAGACATGAGACTTGCACTATTGTATTGGGATGAGGAAGGTATGGAAGAATAACACTATATTTTGTTAAGGATGTGGACAATGGCCCTGGTCGGGCGAGTGAGTTTCTTGGCTTATTGATCAGATGAGTGGTTAAGCGATTATGTGTGTTTCTTTCATCATCGGTAGGGTATGAATGTTTTGAACGAGGTTCTAATCGGTATGAGGTTTGCTACCGACACCAGATTTCTTTTGGGCAGTAATGATGGTCGACAGTTCGTACAGTGAGTGTCGAAGTAATGTGGTATATCATGTGATTACATCTTGTGTTATGTTTTTGTCTTGATACAACTTGTTTAGTATGTGGCTGTGGAATTCGGGTCTTGTAATGAATTCTAGATGATAGAGATTGAGTTCTAAGGTTTAAGGACCAAGGTCGAAATAAGGATCTCTAGTTATGTTGTGTTGGAAAGCTTATGTGGATCAGGGTGACGTGGAATCACCCCCGGGTTTATGCTTAGTAAGGTTACACCATGATTTGGTAGCTTTGGAATGAATCCTGGCACGTTCGAGGACGAACGTGTGTTTAAGTGGTGGAGGATGTGACTACCCGACAGGTCGTTTTGAATATCTGCACTTCGCTCGGTATTTTGAGGGCTCGAGTAAGTCCGTGTTATATTATGGGACTTATTGGTTTATTTGGACATGGTCCCGAGGAGCTCGGGTGAGTTTTGGATAGGTTTGGGTTATGTTGCGCTCGTTTTTTATGTTTCGACGTTGTTTCTTCAAGCATAAATGGTACTACATTAAGCACATTAGCTCCAATTTCTGCTTTTATTGAAGCATTAGTTCCGTATCGTAAGCACGGAGCCAAAAAAAAGAATCGTCGAATTTGGACATCATATGAGTTTATGGTCATTTTACTAAGAATTGGATTGCAAGATTTTTCAGATAAATTACGAAATTGCCACTGACTTCGTATTTAAAAATTTGCACTATTTTCAAATATTGAAACCAACATATCTCCTTCAATATAAGGTCAAATGGAGTGATTCAAGAGCCTAACTTGACTAAAATTTCACAAGGAATCTACTGGAGGCATCAAAAGGGAGTATCAAGATCATTTGGAACAAGAAACGAGGCAGAACAGTGTTAAAATGAGAGTTTTGTTCATTTAACATATTTTGAGTTGAGGAGCTCGGAACTGAGAAATGTTTGAGGCGGTTTTCACCATATGAATTTGGGTAAGTGTTCTTTACTCGGTTTTGATTATATTCCATGAATCTATCTTCGATTTTAGCTTTTGGTTGAAGTTTAAAGAGGAAATTGGGGGTTGTGGCCTAAAGTTTCATAATATGAATTTTTGAGTTTTAAACATCGATTTGGAGTCAAAATTGAGTGAAACTAGTATGGTTGGACTCATAATTAAATGGGTTGTCGGATTTTGTAAGTTTTGTCGGGTTCCGAGGCGTGGGCCCTGGTGTATTTTTGGCCGGATTTTGGATTTGATTTAGGATTCGATGTTTATCATTTGTAAATGTTTCCTTGGGATTTATTTCACTACAGGAAATCGGTCTTTTTGTGGCGACTAATGTCGCCACAAAATCTCATAAAGTCACCACTAAATATTTTTAGCAGCGACCATAAGCTCGCTTCAAGTACTTTTGTAACTGAATGTTATGTCGCCACAAATAGTATACATGTTGTAGCGACCTCTGTCGCTACCAAAACATGTTCAACAAAGTAGATTTTATGGGGTCGCTGCTAAAGAATAACATACAGCGGCGAACATATTTAGTGGCGACTATCGAGTTGCCACAGAAAAATTTTACTTTTTGCAGCAGCTAGAGTCGCCACTGAAGCCTCTTTTTAAAAAAAAAATTATAATCATTTATTAGCCAGTTGTATTCCTACTAATTACCCAACGACAATAATATTATAACGAACACCACCAAATACGCCAACAATATTGTATAGGAACTTTTTATTACCAACAAAGTCTATGTAACAAAGTATACAATGCTCCATAATACATTGTAATTGAATATACACATGGAAAGAAAGAAAAAGAAATGTGTTCGAATTCCTACATGGTGAAGAACCTTTTCCCTTTAACTTTAAGATAAATGCATAGGATCATGTCTTCAAACTACACCAATGTCTTGAAACTGCTCCTTGAGCAACTTTATTTTCCTTGCTATTAAAAAACAAAGAATATTAACATATGCATCCAAAGTCAAATACTAAAGGAGATCATGTAAAAGGGGAAGGACAACTAAAACTATATAAAACTGTGGGAAGTGATTGCCTTTCAAGAAAGATAGGACATACAGTGAATTTGCATTGTATGCCTAGTGAACAACATAATCAGTTATGCAAATTTAATCTGTTAGAAGGAACATTGATCATATATTCATTCTTAGAGTTTAAGCAATAGCAAAATGGTATGACAAACAGAATTCTCTAATGAATACTTTCGACACGCTACATTCCTGAGAAAAAAAACCTGTTATAACAATGCTTTCCAAATCTTACCTTGTCTAAGAGAAGAAGTAAAGTTTAATTTTTGGTAGCGCTGGTATATGCATAATATTTAAAACTTGAGGTGTGTTTTGTAGGTTTTTGGCTTTACATCGTGAAACTAGAATTCGTAAGAGTACATAAGTGAATAAAAGATATTTTTTTACTAAAACCTTACATATTGAATACATATTTCCCTCAACCAATCAAAATAGATTCGGCCATAACAAGATCTACCATTTTGTGTACTTACCTTTAAAATATACAAAAAGATCTACCATTTTGCGTACATAATAGTTATCAACGTTTACTTGAGACAAGGCCTAGGGAACTAAATCAATTTATTATAAATTGGGCATTAATACGAGTTAAGGGCTAATATAATATTACATGTGAAATTAGCATTCAAGCATGTAACACAAGTGGTGTATAGCTAATCACAAGCATCCAATTTTTGCCCTCAATCCAACCAGGTTAGCTTCACACAAAGCATTATTACTAATTTTCCTATTTGAGAATCAGTAAGAGACTTCAAATATGTAGAAACCACAAATTGAGCCTAAAGGAAATGACTTTGTTGATTCAACAACACAAAATAGTAAAGCATATATCATATTTTTGACCCTTATTAATTAAGGACTAACCTCCTGAGAGCTTCCTAGTAATATAACATTGAGATATGAAGATATTAAAGCTTGCTCACATAGTTTATTTGCCATGTGGAGCTCCTTTAGATGGCTATATTTAGGCTCCCTGATCAAACCTGATTAAATATAAGGTTAAAGAAGTTAGCTGATAAATAAGTGTTCAATTGCTAGTTTGATCAAGGAAGACTTCAGCTTATATCGTGAAATAAAAGGACTTTATAGACATGGTAAGCTGTAAATCTGTAGAGAATACGGAATAAGCTGATTAACCTCACCATATTCATTAATTGGAGCATCATAATCACCCTTTTATTCATCAACTAGTGTACTTGTTCGCACTTCGCGCGATAAAGAGAAAGAGTCAAAATACATTTATGTAATAACGTCATAATTCTTCGTAAAGGAAAATCAATCTTTAACATATATCCTACATGAAATTCTTTGATTGAAAGAATATTTTCCTAAGTTCCTGACTAAACATAGATCAAGAATTTGAATTAATATACGTGAACTTGACTAAGAAAGAGGAAATATACACTAATTACATATAAAATAGGTATATTATACTTTAATATATAAAAATTCGTCTATTTTCTTTAGAGCGTCTTTATAGTGTAGTTTTCCTATGTAAATATGAGTTGATGTCCGCCTTTTTCCTCTCTCTTAAGGTTCTTCCATAGTATTTAGTTTCCTACAGGATGAAGATCAATGCTGTAGGAAAGGCATGATGTAAATGATTCCTACAGAAAAGGCACAATCCTACAGAAAAATCAAAGAATAATATGTATAATTATAGCCGCTCCTAAAAATAATAGCCGATAAAATATATCATCATAAGATACATCATGTACCAACTCCAATCATTCACTGTTCTAAATAAGATTCTTCTTCGCGGAATAAGTTTGTTACATCATATGCACATCAAGAGAGAATTTCTAGTAACTTCTATAAAAGTGAAAAGTATGAATATAATAATTGCAAATTAAAGTTCAAATAGAAATCTTACTCTTTGCACTTTCTTCTCCAAAGGCAAAGAGAGATTTCATGAATTAGACCAGACTAGGCCAGTAACCACCAAAATCGTACCTATTAAAAACATGAAAAAAGAATTGAAGCTTTCAGTGAAAATACCATTAGCAATGGAAGGAAAACCAATTAGAGACCAAAAGATAAAATGAATAAGAAATCCAAAATCTCCAAATATCCATTCCAGATGCTAAAAATTATGTAATAGGTATAATATTTTCGACACAGTTTACCACATCTAAGAATGAAAAAATTGGGGGTAAAGAGGAATATTATCAAAACCTATGGTGATTAGCTGTATCATGCAGAAAACTATCAATCTATAAGAGAAAAGAGCACATTCTGGAGAATAATATGCCTCCAGTAAATTTATGATTTGAGCAATCCTTGACAAACCATTCTAACATCGATAAATTATCAAAGATTCTAATTTAATAACATCTTATGGAGGCCATAATTTGCCCTCTTAAGCTACTGAAATTACTCTGTAGTAGAACCCACAGAAAAATAAATGAGTAGAGAAGACATTCAACAATTAAAGATTACTTAATAAAAAGGTAACATTATTTTTGTTATCCATTAAAAAAACATGAAGGCACAATTTTTGACTTAATTATATGAATTTAAGCACAATCAGATGCTTGCCAAAACTGAAAAAATGATATTTAAAGACCGTAAATTAATCGGATGGTTCAAATATATGGAATGTGACTAAGTAGAGAAATCAACAAGGAGCCCAATAATGACCTAGGCATACGCACTTGAATTTAACAGAACATGAAGATTTTTACCTTAACAAAAATTTTAAATAAATTATCCAAACAAAAAAGAACAAGCTAAGGCTATCATAGTAATCTGAACAAATTCCAAAATAAAGAAAGAACATTTGAAGACTTCACAAAAATCTCAAGACCATTTCAATCTACAAAATCGACTCTTAACATGAGCAATTTTCCTTAACAAGAAAAAAATAAAAACATATATATATATATATATATATATATATATATATATATATATATATATAAATATATATATATATAAAATAGAACTTCTGCAGCTTACTAAATCTCAGAGGAAAGGAGAGTAAACAAACACAGGGCTGCTTCGTGGTACTCAGAAACTAAATCGTTTTCTTCCATTTCTTCTTTCATCTTCGACTCTAGATATAAATGGTTGAGCGATTTAGAGAGAGAGAGAGAGAGAGAGAGAGAGAGAGAGAGAGAGAGAGAGAGAGAGAGAGAGAGAGAGAGAGAGAGAGAGAGAGAGAGAGAGAGAGAGAGAGAGAGAGAGAGAGAGAGAGAGAGAGAGAGAGAGAGAGAGAGAGAGAGAGAGAGAGAGAGAGAGAGAGAGAGAGAGAGAGAGAGAGAGAGAGAGAGAGAGAGAGAGAGAGAGAGAGAGAGAGAGAGAGAGAGAGAGAGAGAGAGAGAGAGAGAGAGAGAGAGAGAGAGAGAGAGAGAGAGAGAGAGAGAGAGAGAGAGAGAGAGAGAGAGAAGGCAAAGGGGTGAGGTTTGATTTAGGAGGAGAAGGAAGTCACTTGGTTTTCTTTCTGCTTTCATAGGTTCGCTGCTCAGTTAGGGTTTTGGGTTCGAGATCGTCAAAGGGGATTTGGTAAGAAAATAAACAAAAGACAGAGTATTTAATTTTTATTTATTTTTTAACTTTAAAGAAAAGAAATAGAGGAGGCTTGGTCGCTGCTACAGGACTATTGCAACAACTTTAAAAAAAGTCGCCACAAATGTGCTCTAAGTAGAAAATAAAAAACTTGGAGGAAGCGGGAAAGGCAAAAATTGTACTTATTTGTTGCGACCTAAGTATAGTCTCCACTAAAAGTTTAATTTCAGTTGCGACAAATAGAGTCGCCATTGAAGCTATCACTTTTGTAGCAATTAAATTAGTCGCCATAAAAGGTCGTCACTGAAACACTGATTTCTTGTAGTGTTTGATGCATTTGAGTTGCTTTTGGCTAGTTTTGAGACGTTCGGAGGTCACTACACGCGCGATGACATTTTTGGAGCATCGCTTGGCTTGCTCGGTATTGTAATCGACTTGTTCGAGGTAAGTGTTTTGCCTAACATTGTTGAGGGAGTTTTTCCACTTATTTGTCATTGTTTGCTACCTGCGGGGGTGATACATACATGAGGTGACAAGCGTATATGTATGTGAGAAGGTTAATCATGCTTGGGGGGATTGATTGTAATACATTTATATTTGTAGAATTTCGTGACCTCTTGCTTCATGCCTCACTTGACTACTAGATATTAAGAACCTAGTATTAAATGTTAGAATCGAGACTTAGCCTATTATAACTTGATCAAATTTGATGGAACTCTGAGAATACATTGATGTGTATAATTCGGTCATTTCTATGCATAATTATTAATACATTGCTACAGCGAGATGCTAGATTCCATACTTGTACTGTTGATAAATTGTGGGATTTGTGGAATTAATTGAATCATGTATTCCTTGAGGGTTCATTGAATCATTGTTGGCTTGGAAATCAATGATTGAGAATTTGTTTTGAATATTCATTTGGACACTCTCCTCGATGTTATTTATACTTCCTGCCTTGCTATTTTATTGATATTCATATGCTTGGTAAGGAAGAGAGTAAAGCACGAAGGGTGATGCCGAGCCATTTTATATTCATTATCATGTGAGGAAGAGTGTAAATCACGAAGGGTGATGGCTTTCCTATTTATATTCATTATCATGTGAGGAAGAGTGTAAAGCACGAAAGTTGATGCCGTGCCATTTTATATACATTATCATATGAGGGAAGAGTGTAAAGCACGAAGGGTGATACCGTACTATATCATGTGAGAGTAAAAACATGAAGGGTGATGCCGTGCCATTTTATTTATATTGTTATGCTTTTAATATTGTGAGGTCATGGCACGAGGGGTGTTTCCGTGCAGGTGAGGATGAGGGACATGCATTATGATGTGATATCTGTTTTCCGTGTACACATTTCCGCCTTTACCTTGAGCTATTATTGTCGGAATTATATATTTTGTGTGATATGTTATTATTATCCCCTACTTGACCTCTATCTCAATTTTTGTTGCGTTTTCCATGTATTTTACTTGCTTAACATGCCTATGCCATGCCTATTTCCTGATTTTAAAATTATAATCATGTCATAACTATTCCGTCACACTCTAGTTTAAGTATTCCGTCATGCTAGTCATTCACGTCCTTACTTGTTAATTTGTAAAGATCATGTGTTTCCTTCTTATTTTTCATATTTGTACTTAGGCCTCCAATATGCTAGGTAATTGATGTTTATATCCCTTAATTTCAAATTGTTGTTATTACTCACGTGCTTTTCGTTTAGTTCTTTACTGTTGCCCACATGGATATCCTTGTCCAATGTTGTTACTCGCGTATTTCCGAATTTGTAATTCATGCTATCATGTTTCTGTCATATGGCTTGTTCTGTTATACGTACATTTGGAAGGATGAGTTGAACAATGGAAGGGTGTTGCCGTGCTAATTGATTTGTTACATAAATTTATTTATATATGGTGAGGATGAGATAAAAGCACAAGAGGTGTTACCGTGCCATGTGACTTGATATCTTGGATACACTTCTTATACCAGGAAAGATTGTAAATATTCTACTGTAATTCCTGCTAGTAATTGTTGATTGTCTCACAGAGTTGTATACGATACTTTTGTCTATTATGTTTTGAACTGCCTATACAATTAGTCTAATGTACAGGTTATAACAAATAGCATTTTTCAACTAAAATTCTCGTCACTACTTTGGCGAGTTTAGACAAAATACTTACCAGTACATGGGGTCGGTTGTACTGATACTGCACTTCTGCACATTGCGTGCAGATTTTGGAGCGGAGCTGCTGGTGATGTCGGATGATGATTCGGAAGATATTCGTGCATTTGGATATAGCTTCCATTTTTCCATGGTAGCTTAGGTTATTGCTAATCTGTTTATGTTACCTTCATGCAGAACATGTATTTATTTGTATCTGTTTTGAAATTCCAAATCTTAGAAGCTCGTGATTCGTACTACCAGGTCTTGGGTAAATTTATAAATGTTCAGCTAATTCTTTACTATTTTTCTATAATCTCTTTTGGATTGTATTTTCTGTTAGTTGGCTTACCTAGGGGACCGACTTAGGTGCCATCACGACTAGTGATTTTTGGGTTGTGATAGTAAGAGAAAGAGGCTCCAGATTTTCAAAATTCTTGATAACAATGGAAATTGGCTAGAATCACAATAGGAGATATCCAAGGAGGCAGTGGAGTTATTCCCTGAAGAAAGGGTGCCAACGAACTTTGATATTATCAACCATGTTCCTATAATGGTTTTGAAGAGCGAAATGATAGGTTATGGGCTAAACCTACTTTGGAAGAAGTAAAATAGGCAGTGTTTAGCTTAAATGGAGATGGTGCTAGTGGCTATGAAGGCTTCACTTGCCAATTTTATCACTCTTGTTGGGGTATAATCACAATTAGGATGTGCTAGGCATTGTTAGGGCTTCCTTTTGTGAATCAGAACTTCCAAGATTCATTACACACACCAACCTAGTTCTACTACCAAAGAAGAAAACTGTGTCTACCTTTTCAGATATGAGACCTATTAGTTTGAACTATTTCTCAAGCAAGATCATTTCTAGAGTGTTTCATGAGAGGTTAGTAGAGATGTTACATACACTCAATTCTCCTAATCAAGCAGGGTTTGTGAAAGAAAGGAGTATTGTGGAGAACATTCTATTAACACAGGAGATAGTGACGACATTAGAAAGAGGGGTAAACTATCCAATGTGGTGATCAAATTGGATATAGAAAAGGCTTATGATAAGGTGTATTAGTTGTTTATGACCAATGTGTTGAGGCAGATGGGTTTTGGTGAGGTTTTAATTGACATGGTATTCAGATTGGTCTCAAATAACTGGTATTCAGTATAACTAAATGGCCAAGCAAATGCAATCTTTAAATCCACAAGAGGTATCAAGCAAGGTGACCCTTTATCTCCTACGTTATTTATATTGGCAGAAAAATTGTTACGGAGAGCTTTGGATGCCTTATTTGACAATCAAGATTTCATTGGATTTGGAATGCCAAAGTGGAGCTATAATCAATTATCTTTCATATACTGATGATACAATTATATTTAGTTTCTCTCACTTTGGTGCAATACAATGGATTATGAATATCATTGAAGAATATGAAGTTGCATCTGGACAAAAGGTGAATAAGGAGAAGTAATCTTTTTACATGCATGAGAACACACCCTATCATGAAGCCAATGCAGTGCATCTCATCACACAATTTCAGAGCCATTACCATTTACTTACCTTGGTTGCCTAATATTTTATAGTAGAAAGGTAGAAGGTGTTTTACAAAGACATTATTCATAAGGTCCAGGAGAGACTTCACTCGTGGAAAGGCAAGCTACTATCTATAGGCGGGAGAGCAGTATTGATGGCACCTGTTCTGGATAGTACGCCAATTCATCTATTATCAGCAATGAACCCTCCACGGTATGTAATTGATGGGTTACATAGATTGTTTGCGTGATTCTTTTAGAGTACCTCTAGGAATGGCAAGGCTAAGCATTGGGCTTCATGGGATACTTTATGTTTGCCTAAGGATGAGAGTGGCGCAGGATTCAGATTGTTGCATGATGTCTTCAAGGCATTGTTTTCAAAACTATGATGGAGTTTCAGGACCAAGGAGACATTATGGTCTACTTTCATGAGAAACAAATGTTGTAAGAAGATCAATGAGGCGGTGGTACGGAGCAAATGTATGAAAAAAAATGTTGCAAATGAAAGATTTGATGGAAAATCAAATATTGTGGCAAGTGAGCAGTGGTGATGCACATTCCTGATATGATAATTGGACCAGATTAGGGGCCCTATACCATGCTACTAGACCTGATCATTGGTGTGATGAATCCATCACACAAATCACTAAAGTAGTAGAGAAAGACAGCTAGAATGAAGAACGTTCGAGAGACATATATCCTGGGGAAATAGATGATCACATACTGGAGTGCATTGCATCTCCAAATGCTGAGGAGCTGAATGATAAACCGTGGTGGCAACTTGACTTTTAAAGCAATTTCACTGTCAAGTCTGCATGCCAGTACATAAGAAGAAGAATAGTTGATAATATGTTGTACAAGTTTATTTGGGTAAAGGGATTACAATTCAAGATATCCTTTTTCATGCGGAGATTATGAAAGGCAAGACTACCATTAGATGATACATATAGAAGTTGGGGATATCTCTTTCTTTCAAGGTGTTGGTATTGTAGAAGCCCTAAAAAGGAAACACTTGCTCATGTTTTCTTTAGGTCTCCTGTGACAAAGTTTTTATGGAAATACTTTAGCGCAACTGCAGGGATTAATATTGAAGGAAAGGTCTTGATAAAGTTGATTAATGAATGGTGGAAAAGACTAGTGAACACTAGTCTCAAACCTATTTACCAAGTTATTCCTTCACTGATTATGTGGAACTTATGGAAGAGAAGGAATGCAGGCAAACATTCAAGAGTGGTCTGAATTCCATGATAAACTAATGGCTCATAAACCTAAGTTGAAGTGCACTAGGGTCTGGTGGCAGCTGCCTCCTACATGATGGATGAAGTGTAACATTGATGGAGCATGCAGAGGAAATGATGGTAAAGATTCTTATGCTTATTGAATTAGAGATGGAATGGTTGATCTACTTTATGCACATGAATATAAGATTGAAAATGCAACTACTAACATTACAGAAGCCACAACTATCATGGAAGCTCTAAGGTACATTGTGCAATCTCAATCACCTCTTTGTGTCATTGAAACTGATTCTATGTTGATGAAACAAATCTTAAATGAAGTGTGGGATCCTCCATGGAATATTGTAATATAGATAGAGGAGATTAAAAGGCTCATGACTAAGTGTTCAGTTGCAATGACTTGCTCTTAGGAAGGAAATAAGTTAGTAGATCATCTTGCTAAATTAACGTTAGAACACCAAGCAACTGTACAAGTGAATTCATTTATGGAGCTGGATACTGAATGAAGATCTTAAATAGTGACAAGTCACAGATACCCTACATTAGGGTAAGAACAACAAAGCCTAGTGGGGAGTATGTGTAGTAAGGAGAATGGTGATGAAATGTTGTAGAGGAGATGGGAAATCCACAGGAGAAGAATTATACATCTCCCTTTCTTCTCAAATCATTAGGGAGGAGATTTATAGAATAAAGGTATTTTATACTAACATAGTTTTCTGTTTTGCAGTTTATGTTGTTGGTGCTTAGTCTTATATTATAGACAAGCCTGTAAGGGTGGTATTAGAATCTTTGATTCTCATTCCCTATAGGTGTAACCAGTTCATAAGCCAGGACAAAATGTTACCAAATGAGCTGTGGAGAAGGCTTTAAATAGGCCAACCAAACTGGATATTCATAGAGTACAGGTTGGGTTTGGATGTGGAGTATTATGCTATAAGATGTAATTAACTTCGTTCTATTAGCATCCCAGAGGTCTTACAAGATATAAACAGCAAGGTAATTGATACACGCAAAAAGCTTTCATTGCCAAGGCGTTACAATTTGAGACATGGGAGCTGGCATCATTTTTTGGGCTGCTTGATCATCATATGGAGGTGCTGCCAAGTAAACTTTGCCTATATTATACATGAGGAAGGAAGTGGCAACATGTTTGTGCTGGTAATTTTTTTGTACAACTATGAATTCCTAAGGAAAAGTCACAACAACAATAGTGTTGCATGTATTTGGTCTGTTAGGATTGGCTTCATTGCGCATGTGTTTTTATCCAGTTCGGCGTTGTTAAGATTGGATCATTGTGCTAGGAATCAACATGTATTAATGTTTGGTATGAACTAGAGCTGCTTATCCCTAGAATCATATGAGAAGTTGTGTAGTGCAGTGCAGTTGGAAAGCTTTGATCACACAAGATTTTGGCCAAGAGAGGCTTTTCATGGGAGATGCTTTATAGTTTATTTTGTACTATCACTATTGAGTGTAATGCTCAACACTGATAATAGGATTGATGTACTTTCATATTTCATTTTTCACCTCCTCCTGACATTTTGTAGTTCCTTTTTGATTGATATTAATATAAACGCCACTAAGCACCTAGCGTAGTGGTATATTTGATATAAAAAAAATATCGGATATTACACAGATATAATTTCTAATTTAATAATGATCTAAGCTAGAAATACAAGAACTTGTGCACCTATTAATAGAGTTATGATCCTCAAGTCAGACACAATATTTTCTTTTTTAATATTCAGTTGTTGAAAAAGTGAGAGGCACTCATGCCTTAGTTTGGAAGACCAATAACAATAGTCTAAAGTATTTAAGTCGTTCTCATGGATTAAAGCATGTTTTTCCTTCTTGTTTTTTGTTATTGATGATTTGACATGATTGATCCTGCAAAGATGATAGTTCTCACTTAATGTTTTTTCTTCTTACAATTGGTATCAGAGCTTCTATCATGTTAAATAATTAAGACTTTGTGTGTTAATAGAACCCCTCCACAAACATCCTATAATACCCAGCTAAGCCCAAGAAACTACGAATCTATGTTGGAGTAGTAGGTCTAGGCCAATTCTTCACAGCTGCAATCTTCTGAGGATCAACCTTAATTTCTTCCCTGGAGACGACATGACCCAAGAACGTGATCGAATCAAGCCAAAATTCACATTTCAAAAACTTTGCATACAACTGGTGCTGTCGCAGAGTCTGCAGGGCTGCCCTGAGGCGATCAACGTGGTCCTCTCGACATCATGAATATACAAGGATATCGTCAATAAACACTATCACAAAGGAGTCAAGAAAAGGTTTGCAGACTCGATTCATAAGATCCATAAAAGCTGTCGGGCAATAGTTAGTCCAAAAGACATTACCAAAAATTCAAAATACCATACCGGGTTCTGAAGGTTGTTTTCAGATTATCCTGTTCTTTGATCTTTAATTGGTGATACCCGGATCTTATATCAACTTTGGAGAGGAAATTAGCACCATGTAATTGATCAAACAAATCATATATCATTTGTAGTGGGTCCTTGTTTTTGATTGTGACTTTGTCGAGCTGCTGGTAGTCAATACACATCAGTAGCGACCCATCTTTCTTTATTACAAAAAGAACCGGTGCGCCCCAAGGAGACACACTCGTTTGGATGAAACCCTTTTCTAACAAGTCCAGCAGTTATTCCTTTAGCTCCATCAATTCTGCCGGTACAGTCCTGTAGGGCGGAATAAATATAAGTTGCGTGCCTGGCATCACATCAATCCCAAAATCAATCTCCCTGTGTGGCGGGATCCTAGGGAGCTCATCAGGAAAGACCTCCGAAAACTCATTCACAACTGGCATAGGCTCAAGTATAGGTGCCTCATGTCCGTAACCCGGACCAAATGGCAGATACACCCCTTGTTAATCATCTTTCTAGTCTTAAGGTAGGAAATAAACCTACCCTTCAGCACCACATAAATCCCTTTCCATTCAATGACTGGGTCATATGGAAACTTGAACCTAATGGTTTGGTTCAGCAATCAAGCTTAGCAAAATAGGAATAAAGCTAGTCCATCCCCATGATCGCATCAAATTCAACCATCCCCAATATTATGAGATCGGCCATGGTGTCCCGACCATGCACCGAGAAAACATAATCCCTATAAATCCGCCGGCCCCAATAGACTCATCAACTTGAGTAGATACAGATAATGGCTCATGAAGTTGTTCAGTTTCTATCCCAAATTCCATAGAAACACAAGAAGTGACATAGGACAAAGTGGAACCAGGATCAATAAGAGCATATGCATCACGATATTGGACAGTCAATATACCAGTGAGAACATCTGGAGAAGCCTCTGAATCCCGACGCCTCCGCATGGAATAAAATCTTCTAGGCCCTCTCGAGCTCTGAGTAACACCCCCAGCTGCACCACACCCTGCTGGCGCTGTAGTGCCTCGAGCTGGAGGAGATGCTGTGGATATAGTAGTTGCAGAACTAGCTGGCTACGGCGTACCGCTGCCCATGGTCCGGCGAGATGAGTGGGAATCTCTCTGAATGTGGCCTCTCATACCGCCCGCATAACATATAGGTAGGTCCATGTAGCAGAACCCAAAGTGTGTCCTTCGACACTTAGGGCATGTGGGTCTCCTCTGCTGCTGAAATGTCCCTCATGGATGAACCTGATGGTGGGGTCTCCTATTGCCCTAATTGGGACTGAAACGAATCCACTGCTGCTGGCTAGGACCTGATAGTTGTGCACTCATCAAAAACTAGGCGGAAGACTGTGATAGCCCTGCTCACCCCCCCTCTAAATACCGACCTACCACAACCACCAGCATTAGAAGAACCACCATAGTTGCCCGCGGACAGGGCCTTGCTGTTACCTCACGCTCCCTTCTGTTCTTCAACTTATGGTTCTCTGTATCTTGAGAAAATGCTACCATCTTCCCATAGTTCATGTCATAATCAAGGCAGTTGTAGTAGCCTCGTTAATAACCAAGGAGCTAAGGCCCTGTACAAATCGGCGCACCCTGGCCTCCATACCCTGGTACTCCCACACACATGCCACCCTGTTTTAGGTTCTCAAACTCTGGGGCACGTGCTAACTTAGTCTTGGCAGGAAAGAAATGATCCATGAAAGCTTCCGAAAACTCACTCCACCTCGCCGGATGGCTTCCCTCCTCACAGGATTCCTCAGACATCTCAAACCAAGAATAGCCCTTAACCTTTAGGCGGTAGGAGGCTAACTCCACTCCATTTGTCTCCGTAGCAGCATAACTCTAAGGGTCTTGTGCATCTCATTGATGAAATCCTAGGGATCCTCCTCGGGATCAGTACTAGTGAACACTGAAGGATCTAGATAAAGAAACATGTTAACCCTAGAACAAGTAGAGTCCCCTTGTTGACTAGAAGAAGTGAGGGCAACATTCGACCACTGGTCCTGGGAAGCCACTATCTGAGCCAACATCTATATGGATCCCCTGAGATCCTCATCTGAAACACCGAGACTGGAAGCTGGGGCTGGAGGTGGAACCGAAATATCGGTAAGGATTTGTCGCACTCTCCTCAAGTATGGGAGCTGGTGCAGCCCGAGCAGGAATAGTAGAACCATGCAGTGTAGTAATAGGGGGAATATCCTCACCCCTCGGTTGCTCACCCATATCATAAATGATAAAACCACCTTCCACCCAGGGGGTAACATCGGCTCCTTAGCCAGTTCTTGCCCTCTTCTTAGGCGCCATTTATTGAAAGTTAGAGCAATGCACGACTACACGGGGGAACAATCTTAAAATCAGCTTTAGTGAACGATCAAGAACACCAAGGAAGGGTGTTATTCCTAAATGTCCAAGCAGCCTCCTAATTATAGATGTGATGGACAACACACCGATAAGAAGGAATCTACTGAACACGGCTCCGAGACATCCTAGGACACTTAAAAACCTTAGGCTCAGATACCAAGTTTGTCACGCCCTAAACTCGGGGAGCGCGACCCTTGCTCAACCGAGATAATCCGGACAAGCAAGCTTGTACAATACCTTCTACCCGGACTTACTCATGAATAACAATAAAAATTTCATTTCATTAATTAGGAAGGGAGGAGGATCAAGTAAACATCAACACTAATTCATTATCAGCAGGTTCATTATTTATGAGTTTCCAAAACACATACATTTTCATGGTTTAATATGGAACGTGTGATACAGATTACAACATTACTAGTTTGACTTTCCCCACACCAACATACCATCCACATTATGCCAACGAGGCCGCTAATAGATACAAAAGAGTACAGTGATAGTGTCGACAACAAGGCCCCGCCTATACCTCAAAACATAGTAATACACACAAAACAAAAGTTTTACAACCCCAGAATGAGATGGGGCTCACGAAGACACTGGGAAGATTGAGTACCACTATCAGTGGTAAGTATCCTCCGCTGTGGAACAACCTGCATCTAGTAAAGATGCATCTCCCCCGGCAAAATGGACGCTAGTACATGCCATATAGTACTAGTATTAAAATCAAACACCTAATCATGAACTTTGAATTACAACATAAATATGATGAATCAGGGTGACAATAGAATATCATATATAGCCGTTAAATCCAAAGAATATTTATCAAGAGTTTTTCATGTCACTAATGAATTTTAAGACGAGAACCTTTGTAAACATCTTTACACAAAGCGGCCTCGTCGCCTCACCCCAATGTATGCGGGTGGAGGTGCATCACAGTACCAATACTTACACAGAGCGGACTTTCCGCATCACCCCAATATGTGGGGGTGTAACAACATTACCAATACCTACGCAGATCTGCCCTGCCGCCTCACCCAAATTTGTGCGAGTGTAGGTGTAACAACAATACCAATTCCTACAAAGAGCGGCCCTGCCACCTCACTCAAATATGTGCGTGTAACGACCCTGCTAGTCTTCTGTGTGATTAGCCCCGTTTCCCCCATTTCTGCTTTATCACATGTTTCTTACGCTAGTTATGTTGCGTTGGGTCGGTTGGTTCAGGTTCGGAGTGGTCGTAGTGAGAACTGAGACACTTAGTCTCTTAAATTAGCTTAATAGCTTAAAAGTCAAACTAGGAGTTGACTTATTGGTAAATGACCTCGGAGTGTGGATTTTATGGTCCGGATAACTTCGTTAGGTGATTTGGGACTTAGGAATGTGTTGGGAATGAAGTTTTGATGTCCCGCGTAGAATTAGGCTTGAATTGGCTAAGGTTAGTTTTTGGCGATTTCCAGTCGGCAGTGGAAAATAGGCTATAGGGATTGGAATGGAATTCTGACAGTTGGAGAAGGTTCGTAATGTCATTTTGGATATGTGTGCAAATTTTCAGGTCAATCGGATGTGTTTTGGTTGGTTTCGGCATCATTGGCGACATTTAGAAGTTTTAAAGTTCATAGGCTTAAATTTGATGTAATTTTGTGCAAAGCAAGGGCCGCATCTGCAAATCCGCAAGTGCAGAGAAGGACTCGCATGTGCGAAGTTTGGACTGTTAGTGGGTTATCACAGGTGTACACCTGGGCCGCAAGTGCGGATTAACTGGGCAGAATAGTATAAATAGGTGCCTCCACGAATCTTTTGTCATTTCCTCCATTATTGCATGCGTGTTGAGCTTGTTTGAGAGAAAATTGAAGAGGGAATTCGGAGGTCTTCAGTGGAGGTAAGTTCACGGATAATAAAACTTGTTTCTATGTTATTTTGTAATGGATTAGGCTTGTAATTGGAGAATTAAAGTGGAAAAAGTAGGGAAAAATGGGGAGGAAATTTGGAAATTCTTTTGGTGATTTGAGTGGGAAATTATGGTCAGATTGTGGAGTTTTTGGTATGTATAGAATCGTGAGAGGATGAGGATTCTAGTGATGTAAATTTTATAGAATTTCGAGACGTGGGCCCGGGGCTCGAATTTGGCCGAATTTTGGGAATTGTGTTAAAATTTATATCTTTCGATTGGGTTTTGTTCTGTTAGCGTATATTGATGACGTTAATCTGATTTTGGTTAGATTCGGAGTATTTGGGAGCCAATTTGAGGGGCAAGCGCATCACGGCGTAGCTTTTGGGTTGTTTTGAGGTAAGTAACGATTGTAAATCTGAACCCGAGGATATGACACCCTGTTATTTGATATTGTGTTGATAAATGAGGTGACACACACGCTAGGTGACGAGCGTGGGGGCGTGCACCGCTAGGGATTGTGACTTGGTCCATCCCGTAGCGAATATTAAGCCTCGTATTCGATTTGAAACCTTATGATATCCTGTCTTTCAGAAGTTTAGACTTGTTTATGGGCTGTGAGCCATGTTTGGGGCCTTGTGCCGACCTGTCGTGACCCCAAATCCTAAATCAGCCGTGATGGCGCCTATCATGGAACTAGGCTAGCTAACCCTTTTCAGTATATCAATATATATCATAATTTCCCAAAAATTTGCAGATTTTAAAATACCAGAATGAGATGAAACAAAATACACACTTCCCCAAAACTCGGAGTCAACTGTCATGAGCATCTACTGAAAATACAATGTACAACATAGTGGCTTGCTACAATAAAAGTCTGAGGTACAAAAGACCAAAATAAACTATGATCTGAGGGAAGGAAAGAAGGTGAGCTCGGGACGCTGAGCAGCTACCTCAATTCTCGAACAACTCCAAGCTCATCCGGAAATCAACTAGTGAGATGGTCTAGTACCTGGATCTGCACACAGAGGTGCAGGGAGTAACGTGAGTAATCCTACTTAGTAAGTAATCAAAGTAACTAAAAACTTGAGTGTAGTGACGAGCATTTATAAATCATGTAAATCCATATAATAAGTGACTGTGGAAATAAAAAAATCAAGTCAGGAATTTACATTTCCGAGTGTTTCATAAAACTCCGGTTCCCATTTAGAAATCTCATATAAAACATTTATCAAAAATTTATCAAAAGAGACTCAGTGTAAAGAAGAGTGAAAACAACATTTTCATAACATATAAGCCCCTCGGGCACGGTATCACTCACAATAAATCCTCTCGGGCAAGCCTTTCAGTCACTTGTGACTCCACTATCAGTATCTCATGCTCTCACTTAACACTCGTACTCAGCAAGTACCAGGAACACACGCAACTGCTGCGGCGGGCAGCCCGCTGNTATATATATATATATATATATATATATATATATATATATATATATATATATATATATATATATATATATATTTATACTGTTGTGGCATGCAGCCCGATCCATATATATAACATACGCTGCAGTGTGCAGCCCAATCCATATGATAGTCGACTGCGCTCACTAGGGGTGTACAGACTCCTAGAGGGGCTCCTTCAGCCCAAGCGCTATATCTACTGTGGCGTGCAGCCCGATCCAATATGAATATTATTGCGGCGTGCAACCCGATCCATATATAACATATATTGTTGCGGTGTGCAGCCCGATCCATATATATATAATCTCTATTGCTGCGGCGTGAAGCCTGACCCATATATAATATATAACATATATATTGCTACGGCGTGCAACCCGTCCCATAACTATCCTCACATACTCGACGCTCGGCCTAACACATATATACTGTTGCGGTGTGCAGCTCGATCCATAGCTATCCTCATATACTCGACTCTCGGCCTGACTCAGTCACCCTCACAATCCACTGGGCAATTCATCTCAACTCACGGGACTCAGCCCAAAATACTTTTCAGAGTTTTCAAAGCAGTGTGATAACAGTGAAAATAACAACAAGTAGGAAACATGACTGAGTTCACAATTGTTCTAACATAATAGTGGTAGAATAGAGTAAAACTGCCTCTGAGGGACTACACAGGTCGGCACAAGGCCCCAAACATGGAAAATACCCCTGAGGGTCTAATCAAATCCCATAAACAACTCTAAACTTCTGAAAGATAGGATATCATAAGGTTTCAAATCGAATACGCGGCTTAATAGTCGCTACTGGACGGACCAAGTCACAATCCCTATCGGTGCACGAGACGCTGAGAAACTACCTCAATCCTCGAACAACTCCAAGCTCGTGCGAAAATCAACTAGTGAGATGGTCTGGTACCTGGATCTGCGCCCAAAGTTGCAGGGAGTAACGTGAGTACGCCAACTCAGTAAGTAACTAAAAACTTGAGGGTAGTGACGAGCATTTATAAATCATGTAAATCCATATAATAAGTGACTGTGGAAATAAGTAAATCAAGTTAGGAATTTACATTTCCGAGTGTTTCATAAAACTCCGGTTCCCATTTAGAAATCTCGTATAAAACATTTATCCGACATTTATCAAAAGAGGCTCAATGTAAAGAAGAGTGAAAACAACATTTTCATAACATATAAGCCCCTCGAGCACATTATCGCTCACAATAAAGCCTCTCGGGCAAGCCTTTCAGTCACTCGTGACTCAACTATCAGTATCTCATGCTATCACTTAACACTCATTCTCAGCAAGTACGAAGAACATGCAACTGCTGCTGCAGTAGTGCATCTTTGGAGCATGGTCCCCGCGGTTTTCAGCCAGGCCCTTCTTCATTCGGTGCCTTCCAGCCCAGAGTGTATCTTGAGCACCATCAATTCAGGGTTCTTCTATGCATTGTTCTTCTAGTGGCCATTTTGGTGCCAAGGGTTCATTTTAGTCCCAGTCTCCAGCTCCAGGGAGTTGTTATGAGTGTGGAGAGTTAGGGAATATGAGGAGGCAATGTCCTCATCTTTTTAGAGGCCCATCTTGGCCAAGGAACCAACCTTTGACTCCAGCTCTAGTTATTTCACCACCCACCCAAGAAGCCAAGGGCAGTAGTCAGTCATCTAGAGGCCGCCCTAGAGGGGGAGGTCAAGCAGGTGGAGGTCATGCCCGTATGTATGCCTTTCCAGCTAGGCCAGATGCTATGGCCTCCGATGCAGTGATCGTAGGTATTTTATCAGTCTGTTGCCGAGATGCTTTGGCTTTATTTGACCCTGGTTCTATATATTCCTCTATTTCTTCATATTTTGCCCATTTTCTGGGTATGCCCCGTGAGTCCTTAGCTACATCTGTTCATGTGTCAACTCCGGTGGGCGATACTGTTGTTGTGGATCCTGTGTATCAGTCGTGTGTGATATCTATTGGGGGGTCTGGAGACCCGAGTGGACCTACTGTTACTCAGCATTTTTGATTTTGATGTGATATTGGGCATGGATTGGTTATCTCCATCTCATGCTGTTCTTGATTGTCACGCTAATACTGTGACCTTAGCTATGCCCGGATGTTCGAGGGTTGAGTGGAGAGGTTCTTCTGATTATGTGCCTAGCAGGGTGATTTCCTACATGAACGCTCAGTGTATGGTTGAGAAGGGGTATTTATCGTATCTGGCTTTTGTGAGGGATGTCAGTGGTGAGACTCCTGCTATTGATTTGGTTCCTGTGGTCCGTGACTTTTCGGACATGTTTTTTGCAGACCTGCCAGGCGTGCCACTTGACAGGGACATTGATTTTGGTATTGACCTGGTTCCAGGCACTCAACCTATTTCTATTCCACCTTATCGTATGGAACTAGTGAAGCTAAAGTAATTAAAAGAGCAGCTTCATAAAATCTTGGATAAGGGGTTCATTCGGCCTAGTGTGTCACCTTGGGGTGCCCCGGTATTATTTGTAAAGAAGAAGGATGGTTCTATGCGTATGTGTATTGATTATCGACATCTAAAAAGAGTTACGGTGAAGAACCTGTATCCCTTGACTCGTATAGATGACTTGTTTGATCAGTTTCAGGGTGCCAAGGTATTTTCTAAGGTTGACTTGCATTTCAGCTATAATCAGTTGAAGATTCGGGGGGCCAGACATCCCGAAGACTGCTTTCAGGACTAGATATGGTCATTATGAGTTTCTGGTTATGTCTTTCGGGCTGACCAATGCCCCAACAGCCTTTATGCACTTGATGCACACTGTATTCTGGCCTTATCTGGATTCTTTCGTCATCGTGTTCATTGACGATATCTTGGTATATTCCCGATCTCGGGAGGATCATGAGCAGAATTTGAGAGTTGTGCTTCAGACCTTAAGAGAGAAGAGATTGTATGCAAAATTTTTGAAGTGTGAGTTCTGGGTTGATTCAATAGCATTCCTGGGGCACGTGGTGTCCAATGATTGTATTCAGGGTGATCTAAAGAAGGTAGAGACGGTGCAGGGCTGACCTAGACCGTCATAACTGAGATTCGCAGTTTCCTTGGTTTGGTAGGGTACTATCACTGTTTCGTCGAGGGATTTTCATCCATTGCGGCACCTATGACAAGACTGACCCAGAACGGTGCTCAGTTCAGATGGACTGAGGAGTGCGAGGAGAGCTTTCAGAAGCTCAAGTCAGCTTTGACTACAGCTCCAGTATTGATTTTGCCTACGGGTTCAGGTTCTTATACAGTTTACTGTGATGCCTCAAGAGTTGGTCTTGGAGCGATTTTAATGAAGGATGGTAGGGTGATTGCCTACGAGTCCAGACAGTTGAAGGTGCACGAGAAGAATTATCCAGTGCACGATCTTGAGCTAGCAGCTATTTTCCTCGCCTTGAAGATTTGGCGTCATTATTTATATGGTGTGCATTGTGATATTTTCACTGATCATCGTAGTTTGCAGCATCTGAGACATCATTATTGGTGGAGGCGGAAGAAGAGAGATATTTTTGAGTTTGTGGCTCGGTGTCTCAACTGTCAGTAGGTCAAGTATGAGCACTAAAGACCTGGTGGATTGCTTCAGAGATTTGATATTCCGGAGTGGAAGTGGGAGCGAATCACCATGGACTTTGTAGTTGGAATCCCACAGACTTCGAAGAGGTTTGATACTATATGGGTTATCGTGGATCGACTGACCAAGTCCACGCACTTCATTCCTGTTGGTACTACTTATTCTTTGGAGCGGTTAGCTGAGATTTATATCAGAGAGATTGTCCGGTTGCATGGGGTTCCAGTTTCAATCATTTATGACAGAGGTACTCAATTCACATCTCAGTTTTGGAGAGCCGTACAGAGAGAGTTGGGAACTCAGGTTGAGTTAAGCACAACATTTCATCCTCAGACCGACGGGCAGTCGGAACGTACTATTTAGATTTTGGAGGATATGTTGCGTGCCTGTGTCATTCATTTCGGGGGTTCATGGGACAATTTCTGCCACTCGCGGAGTTTGCTTATAATAATATTTATCAATCGAGTATCTAGATAGCTCTGTATGAGGCTTTATATGGTAGGAGGTGCATATCTCCGGTTGCTTGGTTTGAGCCGGGCAAGGCTAGGCTATTGGGCATAGACTTGGTTCAAGATGCGTTGGGTAAGGTGAAATTAATTCAGGAACGGCTTCGCATGGCGCAGCCTAGGAAGAAGATTTATGTGGACCGGAAGGTCCGAGATGTGTCTTTCATGGTTAGGGAGAAAGTGATGCTGAAGGTTTCCATGAATGGTGATATGAGGTTCGGAAAGAGGGGAAAGCTGAGTCCCAGGTTCATTGAGCCTTTTGAGGTGCTTCAGAAGGTTGGGGAGGTGGCTTATAGGCTTGCCTTGCCTCCTAGCTTATCGATTATTCATCTGGTGTTCCATGTTTTGATGCTCCGGAGGTATGTTCGTGACCCGTCTCATGTTTTAGACTTCAGCACGGTTCATCTCGAGGGTGATATGTCATATAAGATAGAGCCAGTGGCTATTTTGGGTCGTCAGGTTAGACGGTTGAGGTCTAAGGATATAGCTTCAGTGAAGGTTCAGTGGAGAGGACATCCGGTGGAGGATGCCACTGGGAAACCGAGCGGGAGATGTGGGACAAATATCCTCACTTATTCGAGACTCCAGGTATGTTTCTAGACCAGTTCGAGGACGAACATTTATTTAGGAGGGGGAGGATGTAACGTCCCTGCCGGTCGTTCCGTATGATTAGCCCCATTTCCCATGTTTCTGCTTTATCACATGTTTCTTAGCCTATTTATGTTGTGTTGGGTCGGTTGGTTCGGGTTCGGAGTGGTCGTAGTTAGAACTGAGACACTTAGTCTCTTAAATTAGCTTAATAACTGAAAAGTCAAATTGGGAGTTGAATTATTGATAAACGACCCCAGAATGCGGATTTTATGGCTCGGATAGCTTCGTTAGGTGATTTGGGACTTAGGAGTGTGTTCGGAATAAATTTTTGATGTCCGGTGTAGAATTAGGCTTGAATTGGCGAAGGTTAATTTTTGGCGATTTCCGGTCGGTAGTGGAAAATAAGCTGTAGGGGTTAGAATGGAATTTCGATAGTTGGAGCTGGTTCGTAATGTCATTTTTGATATGTGTGCAAATTTTCAGGTCAATCGGATGTGTTTTGGTTGGTTTCGGCATCATTGGCGATATTTAGAGGTTTTAAAGTTCATCGGCTTAAATTGTATGTAATTTTGGTGTTTTGTGTTGTTTTTGGTGTTTGGAAGGCTTGAATAAGTTTGAATGATGCTATGGGGTATGTTGGTATGTTTTGTTGGGGCCCCGAGGGGCTCGGGATTGATTTCGGATGGTTAACGGAGGGTTGGACTTAAGAATTTGCAGCAAAATAACTGCTGGTGTAAATTTACTGGTGTGGCCACACCTGCGGATGGGGAGCCACAAGTGAGATGCCGCAGGTGCGAAGGACTGTGTGCAGGTGCGAAAAGAGGCCAGGCAGGAGGAATCCGCAGGTGCTAAGCAAGGGCGGCACCTGCGAAGCCGCATGTGCAGAGAAAGACTCGTAGGTGCGAAATTTGGACTGTTAGTTGGTTATTGCAGGTGCGAATAATTGTCCGCAGGTGCAGATTAACTGGGCAGAACAATATAAGTAAGTGTCTCCGCGAATCTTTTGTCATTTCCTCCATTGTTGCATGCGGGTTGAGCGTGTTTGAGAGAAAATTGAAGGGGGAATTCATAGGTCTTCAGTGGAGGTAAGTTCCCGGATTCTATGTTATTTTGTAATGGATTAGGATTGTAATTCAAGAATTAAAGTGGAAAAAGTTGGGAAAATGGGGAGGAAATTTGGAAATTCCTTTGTTGATTTGAGTGGGAAATTATGGTCCGATTGTGGAGTTTTTGGTATGTATAGAATCGTGGGAGGATTAGGATTCTAGTGATGTAAATTTTATAGAATTTCGAGACGTGGGCCCGGGGCTCGAATTTGGCCGAATTTCGGGAATTGTGTTAAAATTTATATCTTTCGATTGGGTTTTGTTCCGTTAGCATATATTGATGATGTTAATCTAATTTTTGTTAGATTCAGAGGATTTGAGAGCCATTCGAGGGGCAAGTGCATCACTGCGTAGCTTTTAGGCTGTTTTGAGGTAAGTAACAATTCTAACTCTAAACCTGAGGGTATGACATCCTGTTATTTGATATTGTGTTGATAAATGAGGTGACGCACATGCTAGGTGACGAGCGTGGGAACGTGCATCGATAGGGATTGTGACTTGGTCCATCCCGTAGCGACTATTAAGCCGCGTATTCGATTTGAACCCTTATGATATCCTGTCTTTCAGAAGTTTAGACTTGTTTATGGGCTGTGAGCCATGTTTAGGGCCTTGTGCCAACATGTGTAGACCCTCAGGGGTATTTTCCATGTTTGGGGCCTTGTGCAGACCTGCGTAGACCCTCAGAGGTGCTTTTAACCTATTCTACCACTATCCTGTTAGAACAATTGTGAACTCAGTCATGTTTCCTACTTGTTGTTATTTTCACTGTTATCACACTGCTTTGAAAGCTCAGAAAAGTATTTAGGGCTGAGTCCTGTGAGTTGAGATGAATTGTGTAAGTGGCTTGTGAGGGTGAGTGAGTCAGGCTGAGAGCCGAGTATGTGAGGATAGCTATGGATCAGACTGCACGCCACAGCAGTATATATGTATTAGGCCGAGCTCTGAGTATGTGAGGATAGTTATGGGACGGGCTGCACGCTGCACCAATATATATGTTATCTATTATATATGGGTCGGGCTGCACGCCACATCAATAGAGATTATATGTATATGGATCGGGCGGCACACCGCAACAATATATGTTATATATGGATCGGGCTGCACGCTGCAACAGATATAGCGCTTGGGCTGAAGGAGCCCCTCCAAGAGTCTCTACACCCCCAGTGAGCACAATCGACTATCATATGGATCGGGCTTCACGCCGCAGCGTATTTTATATATATACGGATCAGGCTGCACATCGCAACAGTGTGTGTGTGTGTGTGTATATATATATATATATATATATATATATATATATTGTAGTGGAGGGGGCTGCCAGCCGCAGTAGTTGCGTGTGTTCTTGGTACTTGCTGAGTACGAGTGTTAAGTAAGAGTATGAGATACTGATAGTGGAGTCACGAGTGACTACGAGGCTTTCCCGAGAGGCTTTATTGTGAGCAATACTGTGCCCGAGTGTATATTATGAAAATGTTGGATAAGTGTTTTATACGAGATTTCTAAATGGGAACCATAGTTTTATGAAACACTCGGAAATGTAAATTTCTGACTTGATTTACTTATTTCCACGGTCACTTATTATATGGATTTACATGATTTATAATGATTGTCACTAAACTCACGTTTTTAGTTACTTTAATTACTTACTGAGTTGGCGTACTCACGTTACTCCCTGCACCTCTGTGTGCAGATCCAGGTACCGAACCATCTCACTAGTTGATTTCCGAACGAGCTTGGAGTTGTTCGAAGATTAAGTTAGTTGCTCAGCGTCCCCAACTCACCTCATCTCCTTCCCTCAAATCATAGTTTATTTTGGTCTTTCGTACCTCAGACTTTTGTTGTAGCAAGCCACTATGTTGTACATTATATTTTCAGTCTTAGATGCTCATGACTGTTGACTCCAGCTTTTGGGGAAGTGTGTATTTTGTTTCATCTCATTCTGCTATTTTAAAATCTGTACATTTTTGGGAAATTATGATATATATTGATATACTGAAAAGGGTTGGCTAGCCTAGTTCCATGATAGGCTCCATTACGGCCGGTTTAGGATTTGGGGCCGTGACAGTGCAGGTGGGGGTGTAACAACAATACCAATGACAATCTCTACGCAGTTCGGCATAACAATTTTCATATGTAAAATGACTTAGAATTATAACATGTAGATACATAATCCGAAGTTGGAACACGTCCTTAATCAATAACACAACATAATAAGAGCCTTTCATAACGAATCGAACATGTATTTTGTCACAAAGCTTATTTAGAATAATCGACTTATATTAAACATCTTGGAATTTACAAGTGCGATGTGGGGTTCAATTCTTGAAGAAGAGTTTAGCCATCATACATCAATTTGATCTTTCCTTAATTCACTACACAATTTCGGAATACTAGCAACTTTGATCTATCTAGAGATATAACAAAATTGGACATAAATTAGGAACCAGTTCATGATTCTAGCTCATTTGAGCATTTTATCAAATACTAGGCGACCATTGTGATCTCAAGTTCTTCCTATGGTTGATTCCCCTATTTCATTACCCAAAATCTACTCAATTGAGCTCAACAATCATGCCACAACCCTAGATAGTGTATGCATGAATAATGAACCACTCCCACACCCAAGAATTATTTGACTTGTTACCTATATTCAGTTAAATCTCGAAATTGAAGGCTAGGGAGTAGAGACTTACCTTTTGGTTGAAGATCCTGTGAGTCACCCTAGAGAAATATTGAAGGTTTAAGCGAAGATTGATGAACAAAAGACTTAGAATTTCTCTTCTAACTCTAGAACACCCTCCCCTCTCTCTAAAATGTAGATTTTATCTTTTTTGAATGACCTTTATGAAAAGAGGGTTTGGTTATAAAAATTCAAAAATGAAGCTCTGAAACGGGATTTGCGGTCGCTTATGCGACCGCGAAATGCTTCTGTGGTCCGCAAAAGGGGCCGCGAAATGGCCCTCCAAAACTAGGCTGGCCCCACTCTTCGGCCGTTATGCGATCCGTAGACCGGTTCAGCAATCGGATAAGGTGCCGTAGGACCTCCTTCCGCAACATTTCAAAGCTGGACATACGATAAGAGTGCGGCCTGCAAAATTGTTTCGCGGTCGCATAATGGGCCGCGAAAACGACATCCAAAAATGGCCCAAATAACTGTCTCACTCTGCGTCCAATTTGTGGCCTGTAGAGTGACTCTGCGGCCACATAATGGGCTGCAGAAATGCCCTACTCTGCCAAACATTTTCCTTCAACTCCTCAGCGCGCTGCTCAACCTAAAAAGTCGATAAAACGCTACTATCATTAATAGCTACACGTACCTCGACACCACGAAACCCCAATTTTTAGGATACATTTTACGGGGACTTACATCCTCCCCCACTTAAGATCATTTGTCCTTGAATAAGTGTCTAAATCCGTCTTTAGAGTTCATCACGATCTAGTTGTTCTTAACCCACTAGCAGTCCCAAATTTTTCTAACTCTCCAAATTTCCGAAAATTTCAGAAAAGTTTCCCTTGTAACTGGGCCTATCCACCTGTTAGAGAATCCCAGACCAATCCTTACAACATGTATATAAACCAACGATTTAATACAATATGATACAACACCAACCATGGCCTCATAAGAAATATATTACTAGAAAGGAAACACCCTGAGCATTACATGTACAAGTAATACATAGTTAATAGGAAGTAGTATCATAGAATCTATTACATATCTATTCAAACAAATGAGGACACTTCTTTTTCATTTCTTCCTCGGCCTCCTAGGTGGCCTTTTCAACCTGTTGGTTTCGCAATAACACTTTCACAGAGGAAATTTCTTTATTTCTTAGATTTTGGACCTGCCTATCAAGGATGGCTACTAGAGTTTCCTCATAGGTCAGTTCTTTATTAGCCTCAATAGTCTCAACTGGCACAATAGCCAACGGATATCCAACTACCTTCTTCAACAAAGACACATAGAATACCGGGTGCACTAATGACATCTCGGGTGGTAGCTCAATCTTGTACGCCACCTTACCAATCCTCTGAATGATTCTGTATAGCCCGACACACCTCGGACTCAATTTTCCTTTCTTTCCATACCGCATTATACCCTTCATGGGGGAAAACTTTAAGAATACCCAATAATCTTCTTTGAACTCCAAATTTCTACGATGAACATCCGAATAGGAATTTTGACAACTCTGAGAAGTTTTCAATCGATCCTTAATGACCTTAACCTTCTCCATAGCCTAGTGCACGAGGTCTGGTCCTATCAATTCCGCTTCCCCAATCTCGAACCACCCAATGAGAGATCTACACCTCCTATCATATAAGACCTAGAACGGTGAAATCTGAATACTAGCATGGTAAATGTTGTTCTAGGAAAATTCTATGAGTTTCAAATGATCGTCCTAGATACCCTTGAAGTCAAGAACACAAGCGCACAACATATCCTCAAGCGTCCGAATAGTCCTGCTATTACATCCCATGTTTTTCGTACGTAAGAGTACGTCATAAGTCAATTAATATAAGATATGAAATGAGATCATCTTTGAAAGTACATAAAATAAGTTAATCATTTTACCACGGAGGTTAGAAATATTGAGGGTCATAAACAACAAGTACAAAGAGGGCAGGAAGGTTTAGAAGAAAAATAATTGAAGAAAATAAGTTTTGTCAAAAGTCGACAAGTTGGGAATGTTATAACATGTACTTTTGGGGTGAGACTAGGGTGCTAAAAATGATAAGGAGGTTATGTTAGGAGTTATTTTTGTCTTATGATAGTCTTGTGTTATATTTTGAAGTCAAGCGAGTTGTGGAACAAAAGTTGACAAAGATAATCACAAGTTACATTCATAAGTTTTACTGAAATTTAAGTCAAATGTAACTGCGATTTTATCCCAAAATACTTATATTTACGGGGTTTTACACTCATAAAATCGAAGATATATGATTATATTTTATATATAATTAAACCATTTGTCAATATGATATCGGAGTAGAGAGATATGTGCGTTTTCTCGAGACTGCGCAGGCTGCTAGGTGACAAGTAGGTGTGTCACCTACTTGCGTAAATGAGAGGATTATATATGTCCGAAAATGAGCTAGTTTTGGTCTTCCAAAGAGACATTTTAAAGGCCTATTTACTTCATATAATACATTGATAATAGGGCATAATAACCAAACCCTAAATCCAAAAATTGCCCACAAACCCTAAATGATTTTTCCTTCTTTTCAAGCTCTAGTTGGAGGTAAAACCTAGAGTTTGAAGAATCAAGATAGGAGCTGAGTTATTCAGAAAATAAGGTAAGTTTAATTATCTCATTCATACATTTTTTCTGCCGGATATGTATGGAAAGTCGTTCTATAATTGTACGAACTCACGGGACGGTGATCGGAAGTCGTGAGTTCGAGTTATTCACTTGTAGCGGACTTTTTTGTAGATTGTTTTGTGTTGCGGTTGGATTGCGTGTTTTACTACTGTTTTATAGAATTTTGGAGGAGGACGGGTGTTTAAAAACACCATATAAATTAAGGGTGTTGGGATGGTCGTTCGTCGTAGCAATTTCGGTTGTTTGACACTACCATGATGGTAGTTTTGTGTATGAAGAGATTGGGGTGTGTTGGGTTATTTTGTAGTATTTTGTGGTGTATATAAGGTTGAAAAATAATGTATACATGTTGATATTGTGTTGTTGGTGTTATCTTAAATTTGGAGAAAGTAAGGATTATAGGGGAGATGCTGCCATTTTAATACAAACTAAGCTTGTCGTTCGTTGTATGATATTTGTACCTTTTGTAACCTAATGATATTATTTTTATCGTTTTTGTAGATTAAGGGGTGAAGAAGCAAATTGAACTTGGTGATTGTAAAGATTGTGATAAGGTATGTTAAGGCTAAACTTTTCTTCATTTTGGCATGATCCCGTACATATATGAGTTTGATAACGAGGCATAAAAAGAAGTTCATATTCCCGAACTTATGTACATTACCCTCGTCTCATAAGTTACAGTATTCTCCCTTATCGGGACTTCATATTCAGTTTAGTATTGTCTTTTTTCATCCAAGAGATCATAGAGTATACACATATATATAGTATTACAGTATTTTCACCACCATCGAGCTATAATCAGTGAGCGGGCCACTATTGGGCAACCTTTAATAAGATGGTAAGTTATATACTGAGCCTACTGTGGCTGAGCGCCTATGAGCGAGCCCAAATTTGCCGAGATACAGAGCCTAGTATGGTCGACCGCCTATAAGCGAGCCTACTACGGCAGAGCAGTTACACATACCGAGCCTTATAGGGTTGGGCAACTATTTTAATTACTATATTGAGAGAGATGATTCAGTATCAACAGGTAAGCATATCTTCAAATTATATTTGACTCCCAGGTACTTTCAGTTATTATATTATATATTCAGTTTCAAATTTCAGTTATCTCATTGCCTTACATACTCGGTACATTATTTCGTACTAACATCACTTTTTCTAGGGACGTTGCATTTCATACTTGCAGGTCCTGGTAGACAGTTAGATAGATCTTCCCAGTAGACAGATTCAAACATCAGCTTGGTTGGTAAGCTCCACTTCCTTGGGGTTACCAGGTCTAGATCTTGGAGTCCATTTTATATACAGGTTTGATGGGTAGGTCGAGGCCCTGTCCCGACCATGATACAGTTCAGCTATCGCTAGAGGCTTGTAGACGAGTCCTGTGTATTTTGAATATCAATATTTTTGCCATTCCAGCCCTGTGTATATGTTCAGTTTGGTATTCCTGGTTGGCGATATTCATGGAAGCCTCGTCGGCCTACATAGTGTTATATATATATATATATATACACACACACACATACACACATACATATGTCAGCTATGGGTATATTTACCCCTCAGATGAGAGAGACGTTATTTTTAGATGATTCAGAATATGACCTCATCGACCTAAGTTGAGGGTTACTCCTCTAGAGTTCATAGTTACAGAGTGGAACGCTCAGGCCGAGTATGGAACTTGGTGCCGGCTGCCCCTTTTCAGGTTTGGGGCATGAGGAACTAGGTATCAGATCGGTTATATCCTAGTGAGTCTACAAGTCGTGTCTAGTAGAGTCTTTTTATGGGTGTGTTGTGCACCACACTTATAAGCAGGAGGCTACAGGGAATTTAGGGCTGTCACTCTTTCTTCTTACTCTATATTGTGTGGTATAAATCAGTTGTAAGATTCAAAGTCCTAACTTTTATTTTATTATTAATACAATGATACTTACGTCCAGAAAGACAGTTGGTAAGAGATTGAATGCGGCTGTAGAAGAGTTGAGTGTCACGACCCCAAATCCTAACCAGCTGTGATGACGCCTATCGTGGAACTAGGCTAGCCGACTACCGCATGTTCACATTTCTTTTTGAAAATCCCATTTAAGTTTCAAGCAATTCATAAAAATATACAGAAAGTTCTTAATATAATAGGCAAATTTTAAATACAGTATTTCCATCCCCAAAACCCGGAGCCAACATGTCATGAGCATCTAGTGAAATAAGCCAAAATAATGTATTATGATACAAACCTCCAAACCAAAACTAAATACAACAGGAAGGGAAAACAGGGATGCTGCGAACGCTGAACAACTGCCTCTATATTGGCTCCGCTGCGATATATATAGAAGCTAATGCTTGATCTCTTCTCCTGAATCTGTACACACAGGTGCATGGAGTAATGTGAGTACGCCAACTCACTAGTAATGGAGATAAATCAAGTCTAAGTAGCAAGGAATCACAAAAAATCAATGCCATCAAGTCACCATATACACATGCTTAATTTCCAATAGTATACATAGATATACGAAATCATCATGCCTTAGAAATCAACTTCATAAAGTCCTTAAAATAATGCACATTTTTAACAACTTCAAAACAAGATTTGGTATGCAAATGAATGTAGTAAAATCATAAGTAGCCCCTTGCAAGAACATGTTTCATAATCTGCCCCTCGGGCATGCCTCACAATCCTCAGCACCTCACAATCACTCAGCACCTCACATCCACTCATGCCTCCCAATTAATCAATCGCTCGCACTCAGTGCGCTCATTGGGGGTATGTACAGACTCCGGAGGGGCTCCTTCAGCGCAATCGCAAATATCACTCAGCACCTCACCATCACTCTTGGCCCTCGGCCACACTCAGTGGAACCACTCAAAAAGCCCCTCGGGCGAAGTAATAGAACGGGGTACTCGACCCGAAAAAATCATTTTAATGCTCATGTAGTGTAAATCAGGCTGAGATTCAAATAAAACAGTATGCACAATGATGCTGAGTAAAATCATCAACATGTAGTGAGGAAAACAACAGTAAAACACCCTCAAAGGGGTCTAAACAGATCGGCACAAGACCCCAAACATGGCTTACAACCCATTCACAAATCTTTAGAACATGATTTAACATAAGATTTTAAGTAAATATGCAACTCATTAGTTGACGCGGAGAGGACCTAGTCCAATCCAAAAAAAATAAGTACGCGCCACATATTCGGAATCCGACATGTGCGCCAATCCAAATTCAGTGAGAAAATAATGCAGTCGGGGGTTCCATACCCTTAGGACAAGATTTAAGACCATTACTTACCTCTACCGGGCCGCGACACTAGTCCGCTATGCCTTTGCCCCTCAAATTGGCTCCCGACTGCTCCGAATCTAGCCAAAAACCAGTTAACATCATTAAAATATACTCATGGAACACAACCCAATCAAAAATCATCAAATTAAACAAAAATCTCAAAATTCGGCCAAACCCGAGACCCGGGCCCACACCCCGGAATTCAATAATTTTTACATCATTAGAAACCTCGTCCTCCCAAGATTCTATAATACCAAGAACACCAAAATCGGACCACAATTGCCATTCCAACTTAGTTGAGCCCTCGAAACACCAAAAACAACACGAAAACACCAAAGTTTCATCAAATTCAAGCCTAAGAACTTTGAAACTCCTAAAATCCGCCAACTACGCCGAAGCCAACCAAATCACCTCCGATTAATTTGAAATCTTGCAGACATATCCAAAATGACATTACGAACCTGTTCCAACTTCCGGAATTCCGTTCTCACCTCGATAGCCTATTTTCCACTGCCGACCGGAAATCGCCAAAAACTAACTTCCGCCAATTCAAGCCTAATTCTACACCTGACATCACAAAAATATTCCGAACACACTCCTAAGTCCCAAGTCACCTAATGAAGCTATCCGAGCCATAAAATTTGCATTCTGAGATCGTTTACCAATAAGTCAACTCTCAGTTGACTTTCTCAACTATTAGGCTACTTTAAAAGGCTAGATGCCTAAACTCTCACCATAACTATTCCGGACCCAAACCAACTGATCTAACACATCAAAAACAAGGTAGCAATACTTAACAAATGCAGAAATAGGGGACATAGGGTAAATCTTACGAAACGACCGGTCGGGTCGTTAAATCCTCCCCCTCTTAAGCAAACGTTCATTCTCGAACGGGTCTAGAAACATACCTGGAGCCTCGAATAAGTGAGGATATCTGTCCCGCATCTCCCGCTCGGTCTCCCAGGTGGCATCCTCCACCGGTTTCCCTCTTCACTGAACCTTCACAGATGGTATATCCTTAGACCTCAGCTTCCTGACCTGACGACCCAAAATAGCCACTGGCTCTACCTCATATGACATATCACCGTCGAGCTGAATCGTGCTGAAGTCCAAAATATGGGAAGGGTCACCAACATACTTCCGGATATTGAAACATGGAATACTGGACGAATACTCGATAAACAGTGAGGCACATCAAGCCTATAGGCCACCTCCCCAACCCTCTGAAGTACCTCAAATGGTCCAATGAACCTGGGACTCAACTTTCCTCTCTTCCCGAATCTCATAACACCCTTCATGGGTGACACCTTATCCCCAACCATCAAAGACACATCTTCAACCTTCCGGTCCGCATAACTCTTCTGCCTAGACTGCCGTGCGAAGCTGCTCTTGAATCAACTTTGTCTTACTCAAAGCATACTGAACCAAGTCTGTGCCCAATAGCCTAGCCTCGCCCGACTCAAACCAACCAACTGGAGATCTACACCTCCGACCATACAAGGCCTCATACGGAGCCATCTGAATACTCTAATGATAGCTGTTATTATATGCAAACTCTGCTAGTGGAAGAAACTGATCCCATGAACCATCAAAGTCAATCACACAAGCACGCAACATGTCCTCCAAAATTTGAATGGTACGCTCCGACTGCCCATCGGTCTGAGGATGAAGCGCTGTGCTCAACTCAACCTGGGTACCCAACTCCCTCTGCACGGCTCTCCAAAACTGGGACGTAAACTAAGTGCCTCTGTCGCAAATGATAGAAACTACAACCCCATGCAAACGGACAATCTCCCTGATATAAATCTCATCTAATCTCTCCGATGAATACATAGTACCAACAGGAATGAAGTGTGAGAGACTTGGTTAGCCGATCCACAATAACCCATATAGCATCAAAGATTTTCGAAGTCTGTGGGAGCCCAACTACGAAGTCCATGGCGATCCGCTCCCACTTCAACTCCGAAATATCAAACCTCTGAAGCAATCCACCCGGTCTCTTGTGATCATACTTGACCTGCTGACAGTTGAGACACCGAGCCACAAACTCCACAACATCCTTCTTCATTCTCCTCCACCAATAATGCTGCCTCAAATCCTGATACATTTTTGCGGCACGCGGATGGATGGAATACCGCGAACTATGAGCCTCTGCTAGAATCAAATCTCGAATTCCATCTACATTGGGCACGCATATCCGACCTTGCATCATCATGACCCCATCATCACTAATAACCACATCTCTGGCATCACCGCGACGTACCCTTCCTGAAGAACAAGCAAATGTGGATCATCATACTGGCATGCTCTAATCTGATCGTAAGAGAAGACTTGGAGGTTACAAAAGCCAACACCCGCGGGGTTTTTGATAGATCCAATCTCACCAAATGAACTGCTAAGGCCTGAACATCAAGAGCTAATGGTCGCTCTGCTACTGGCAGGTAAGCTAAACTCCCGAAACTCTCAACTCTACGACTCAAGGCATCGGTCACTACATTGGCCTTCCCCGGATGATATAAGATAGTGAGGTCATAATCATTGAGGAGCTCTAACCATCTCCTCTGACGCAAATTCAAGTCCTTCTGCCCCAGCAGATACTGCAAACTGCATTGATCAGTGAAAATCTCACACTGCACTCCATACAGATAATGCCGCCAAATCTTCAAGGCATGAACAATGGCAGCTAACTCAATATCATACACTGGATAATTCTTCTCGTGCACCTTCAACTGTCGGGATGCGTAGGCAATCACCCTACCGTCCTGCATCAATACCACTCCTAAGCCAACTCTATAAGCATCACAATAAACTGTGTAAGAACCCGAACCAGCAGGCAAAACTAATACTGAAGCTGTAGCCAATGCTGACATGAGCTTCTGAAAGCTCTCCTCACACTCATCCGACCATCTGAATAGAGCACCCTTCTGGGTCAATCTGGTCAAAGGCGAAGCAATCGAAGAGAATCCCTCTACAAAGAGATGGTAATATCCCGCCAAACCAAGGGAACTCCTAATCTCTGTAGCTGAGGACGGTCTGGGCCAACTCTGCACCGCATCTATCTTCTTTGGATCAACCTGAATTCCCTCACTAGACACCACGTGCCCCAAGAAAGCTACCGATCCCAGCCAAAACTGACACTTGGAGAATTTCTCATAAAGCTTCTCCTCCCTCAATCTCTGTAACACAACTCTCAACTGAGCATGCTCTTCCTGGCTACGAGAATAAACCAGGATGTCATCAATGAACACAATGATGAAGGAATCAAGATAAGGCTGAAAAACGATGTTCATCAATTGCATGAAGGCAACTGGGGCATTGGTCAGCCCAAACGACATACCAAGAACTCATAATGACCATACCTTGTCCTGAAAGCAGTCTTCGGGATATCAGAATCCCGAATCCTCAACTGATGGTACCCAAATCTCAAATCAATCTTGGAAAATACTCTGGCTCCCTGAAGCTGGTCAAACAAATCATCAATACGGCGCAAGGGATACCGATTCTTCACCGTAACCCTATTCAACTGTCGATAATCAGTACACATACACATGGACCCATCCTTCTTCTTAACGAACAACACCGGTGCACCCCAAGGTGACACACTAGGCCGAATGAACCCCTTATTTAGGAGCTCCTGAATCTGCTCCTTCAATTCCTTTAGCTCCGCTGGCGCCATACGATATGGTGGAATAGAAATAGGCTGAGTTCCTGGCACCAGGTCAATACCAAAATCAATATCCCTGTCAGGTGGCATGCCTGACAGGTCCGCAGGAAACACATCCGGAAAATTGAGGAACACAGGAACTAAATCAGTGGCAGGAGTCTCACCACCGACATCCCTCACAAAGGCCAAATAAGATAAACACCCTTTCTTAACCATGCACTGAGCCTTCAGGTAAGAAATCACCCTACTAGGCATATACTCGGAAGAACCTCTCCACTTAACCCTCGGACACCTTGGCACAGCTAAGGTCACAGTCTTAGCGTGAAAATCAAGAACATCATGGCACGGAGATAATACCATGCTGAGTAACAGTAGGCCCACTCGGGTCTCCAAACCCCCAACATATATTATGCATGACCGATACACGCGGTCCACAATAACAGTATCACCCACTGGAGTCAACTCATGAACAAAGGTGACCAGAGACTCACGGGGCACATCCAAAAAATCGGCAAAATATGAAGAAACCTAGGAATATGTGGAACCAGGTTCAAATAAAGCCAAGGAATCACGGCAACAAACTGCAACAATACCTGCAATCACGGCATCTGAGGCCATAGCATCCAGCCTGGCGGGAAATGCATACATACAAGGCTGACCTCCCCCTACTCGACCTCCCCCTCTAGGGCGGCCTCTGGCTGACTGAACACCACCTCTAGCTGCCTGGGGGGTGGTGAAGTGACTGGAGCTGAAGTCGACGGCTGGCCCCTCTACTGAAAAGATCCACCAGAACGGCGGGGACACTGCCTCCACCCGTGCCCGAACTCTCCGGACTCAAAACAACTACCTGGAGCTGGAGGCGGGAACTGATAGAAACCCCTAGGACCTGCACGGCCACTGGAAGACTCCTGAATAGATGAACCCTGAACTGGAGGTGCTCGAGCTTCACTCTGAGCTGGGAGGGCACCAAATGAAGTACGTCCTGACTGAGAACCACTAGGACCCTGCCCCGAAGATGCACAACTATAAGCTGGGGGCCTAACTGAGGAGGCCTGAATGGACGGCCCCTACCCTGCTGAAACTGTCCCTTGAAGGGACCACCAATGGAACTGCCCGAACTACGAGGCCTCTTGGCCTCCCTCTCCTCCCGCTCCTGGCAGCGAACAGACTCAATATCTCGGGCTATGTCCACAAGCTTCTCAAATGAAGCACCCGATACTCTTTCTCGAGTCATAAACAACCGAAGCTGATACGAAAGACCATCTATGAACCTCCTCACCCTCTCCCTATCAGTAGGGATAATCTCAGAAGCATGCCTAGCAAACTCGGAAAATCTCATCTCGTACTGAGTGACTGATAATTCTCCCTGGCGCAGCTGCTCAAAATGCCTACGTTTCTCCTCTCTGTGGGACTGAGGAACATACTTCTCCAAAAAGATCGTGGAGAACTGCTGCCAGGTAAGAGGTGTTGAAACAACCGGTCTACGCTTCTCGAAAGACTCCCACCAAGTAAAGGCAGCACCCACTAACTGAAAGGTGACAAACGAGACCCCACTAGTCTCCAGAATACCCGCGGTGCGCAGTATCCTCTGGCACCTATCTAGAAATCCCTGGGCATCCTCGCCATCTATACCGCTGAAAGTCGGAGGATGAAGTCTGATGAACCTCTCTAACATACGCTGCTCGTCCTCAGGCATAGCAGGGACCACTTAATCCTGAACTGGAGCAGCTGGCTGAGCTGGGGCTGCTCTCGGTGCCTGAATACCCTGTGCAGCCTGCTCAGGTCCCCGGGCAGCTGGAGTCTGATTGACTCCCCCTACCCGAGCTTTGGTGGCATAAGAAGTCATGGCAACGGCCTGAGCCAAACCGGTGCATATTGAAAATATCTGAGACAAGGACTCCTGAAGACCCGGAATAACCATAGGCACTGCTGGTGCCTGAGCATGTCCCTCTGGGACACCATCAGCGGGAACCTGATCATGATCTATAGGGGGATCCTGAGGTACTACCCCAGCTGCTGCGCGAGTTGGCCCCCTATCACTACCACGGCCTCGACCGCGACCTCGACCTCTTGCTGTTCTAGCCGGTGACTAGTCACTCTGATCAGTATGGTGTGTCCTCACCATCTGTGAGAGAATGAACAATGTAAGTTCAGATTTCAAGAATCAATAGACCAGCACGAAAGAGTTCAATAAAGATAGAATGTTTCCTAAAAGTTCGGCAGCCTCTCGAAGATAAGTACAGACGTCTCCGCACCGATCCGCAAGACTCTACTAAACCTGCTCATGACTGTTGAGTCCTATGTAACCTAGGGCTCTGATACCAAACTGTCACGACCCCAAATCCTAACCGGCCGTGATGGCGCCTATCGTGGAAGTAGGCTAGCCGACTACTCTGTGTTCACATTTATTTTTGAAAATCCCATTTAAGTTTCAAGAAATTAAAAACAATATACAAAAAGTTCTTAATATAATAGGCAAATTTTAAATACAGTACTGCCATCCCCAAAACTCGGATCCAACATGTCATGATCATCTAGTGAAATAAGCCAAAGTAAAGTATTATGATACAAAACTCCGAACCAAAACTAAATACAACGGGAAGGGAAAACAAGGATGCTGAGAACGCTGAACAACTACCTCTATATCCCCACAATCCGGCTCTACTGCGATCTATATATATATGAGTACGCCAACTGAGTAGTAATGGAGATAAATCAAGTCTAAGTAGCAAGGAATCACACAAAATCAATGCCATAAATTCACCATATACACACGCTTAATTTCCAATAGTATATATAGATATACGAAATCATCATGCCTTAGAAATCAACTTCATAAAAGTCCTTAAAACAGTACACATTTTTAACAACTTCAAAACAAGATTTGGTATGCAAATGAATGTAGTAAAATCATAAGTAGCCCCTCGGGAAAAAACATGTTTCTTAATCAGACCCTTGGGCATGCCTCACAATCCCTCAGCACCTCACAATCACTCAGCACCTCACAGCCACTCATGCCTCCCAATCACTCAATCACTCGCACTCGGTGCGCTCACTGGGGTGTGTGCACAGACTCCGGAGGGGCTCCTTCAGCCCAAGCGCTAATATCACTCAGCACCTCACCATCACTTTTTTCCCTCGGCCAAACTCAGTGGAACCACTCAAAAAGCCCCTCGGGCGAAGTAATAGAATGGGGTACTCCACTCGAAAACATCATTTTAATGCTCTTGCAGTGTAAATCAGGATGAATTTCAAGTGAAACAGTATGCACAATGATGTTGAGTAAAATCATCAACATGTAGTGAGGAAAATAGCAGTAAAACGCCCTCAAAGGGGTCTAAAAAGATCGACACGAGGTCCCAAACACAGCTTACAACCCAAATATTTCACAAATCTTTAGAACATAATTTAACATAAGATTTTGAGTAAATATGCAACGCATTAGTTGACGCGGAGAGGACCTAGTCCAATCTAAAAAAATCAGTACGCGCCACATATTCGGCATCCGACATGTGCGCCATTTCAAATTCAGTGATAAAATAATGCAGTCCGGGGTTCCATACCCTCAGGACAAGATTTAAGACCATTACTTACCTCTACCGGGCCGCGACACTAGTCCGCTATGCCTTTGCCCCTCAAATTGGCTCCCGACTGCTCCGAATCTAGCCAAAAACCAGTTAACATCATTAAAATATACTCATGGAACACAACCCAATCAAAAATCATCAAATTAAACAAAAATCTCAAAATTCGGCCAAACCCGAGACCCGGGCCCACACCCTGGAATTCAATAATTTTTACATCATTAGAAACCTCGTCCTCCCAAGATTCTATAATACCAAGAACACCAAAATCGGACCACAATTTCCATTCCAACTTAGTTGAGCCCTCGAAACACCAAAAACAACACAAAACACCAAATTTTCATCAAATTCAAGCCTAAGAACTTTGAAACTCCTAAAATCCGCCAACTACGCCGAAGCCAACCAAATCACCTTCGATTAATCTGAAATTTTGCAGACATATCCAAAATGACATTACGAACCTGTTCCAACTTCCGGAATTCCGTTCTCACCTCGATAGCCTATTTTCCACTGTCGACCGAAAATCGCCAAAAACTAACTTCCGCCAATTCAAGCCTAATTCTACGCCGGACATCACAAAAATATTCCGAACATACTTCTAAGTCCCAAATCACCCAATGAAGCTATCCGAGCCATAAAATCCGCATTCCGAGGTTGTTTACCAATAAGTCAACTCTTAGTTGACTTTATTAACTATTAGGCTACTTTAAAAGGCTAAATGCCTAAACTCTCACCATAACTACTCCGGACCCAAACCAACTGATCCAACACATCAAAAACAAGATAGAAATATTTAACAAATGCAGAAATAGGGGAAATGGGATAAATCTTACGGAAGGACAGGTCGGGTCATTACATTGAGTCAGAAGAACTCGATTTTGCATCATACTTACGATGAGTAAATGTGAGGTCTTCGACAGATCATGTGTTTACTAAGGCGTGTAAGCTTCTTTGTAAGTATCCCTAAGGCATGAACATTTATCCACCCATATTGTACAAAGAAACGAGAGAATCAGAAGGTAATTACAAGTTTCAGTATGTAAAATAAGCAAGGTGGAGAAGGGTACGAGGTACCCAGTTAGTGAAGATTATCAGTATTTAAAATTCAAGAAGAGAAATTTAAGTATTTGACTTACCATCAACAGTAACAGAAGTATATACAATTTGCCACACCCATCTAGTTATGCCTTGTGGGAGCTAACCGATATTGTTTAAGAGAAGGATCTGATATAATGATCCAGCTGGGCATAGAGTAACCCAAAATGGTAGATGGATTGTTAACATTAGCTAAAGTTTCCGAAGGATATTTCAAATGTGGTAATATTTCTCCGTGTGAGACACCCCGATGGTGCACTCTAGAATAGTACATTTAGATACGAATACTAAAATGTCCCGCAAAATTTTCTGAAGACAGGCAGTGGAATCCTATAAGGGCTAAATATATACCTTTGTATGGCTCCCAACCCTAGTAAAAAGAGAATGCTAGGAGACCGGAAGAGCTAGTGGATAGAGCAAGGGGAGCTAAAAGTGAAATAATGTTTTATGGAAGTGTAAGGACCCGGCCGGTCGTTCCGTTAGATTAGACCTGTTTCTCATGTTTGTGCTTTATTATATGTTTCATATCCTGTTTATATTGTGTTGGGTCGGTTGGTTCAGGTTCGGAGTGGTCGTAGTGAGAATTGTGACACTTAGTCTCTTAAATGAGCTTAATAGTTAAAAAGTCAATTGTGAGTTGACTTATTGGTAAAAAGCCTCGCAATGCATATTTTATGGCTCTGATAGCTTTGTTAGGTTATTTTTAACTTAGGAGTGTGTTCGGAATGATGTTTTGATGTCCGGTGTAGAATTAGGCTTGAATTGGCGAAAGTTAGTTTTTGGAAATTTCTGGTCGGCATCGGAAAATAGAATATCGGGGTCAGAATGGAATTCCAGAAGTTGGAGAAGGTTCGTAATCTCATTTTGGATATGTGTGAAAAAGTTTAGGTCAATCGGATGTGTTTTGGTTGGTTTCGGCTTCATTGGTGGAATTTAGAATTTTCAAAGTTCATAGGCTTGAATTTGATGTAATTTTGGTGTTTTCGTGTTGTTTTTGGTGTTTCGAAGGCTCGACTAAGTTTTGAATGATGTTATGGGGTGTGTTGGCAGGATTGGTTAAGGTCGCGGGGGCCTCGGGTGTATTTCGAATGCTCAAACGGGCACTTTTTGGTCTTAAGGAGTCTGATGTTTTGGTGTTTTAGCAGTAGTGATTTCTTCACTGCGATCGCGTGGATTCATCCACGGTCGCGTGGTAAGTATTGTGATCGCATAGGTTGGATAGGCGAAGCAGTGCGATCGCGTGGACTTGGGTGCTATCGCATAAAGGTTTTGAGGCGCGTGTGGGGGATGGAGATTTGTTCTATGCGATCACGTGTGTTAGTATGCAATCGCGTAGGGTGGTCTGGGCTGTGCATCGCAATCAGGTGGTTGGAGTCGCAATAGAACTGAAGGCATTATAAGTGCTGGGCATAATGTTTTAAATAGCCCACTGTTGCAAAAAATTGTCCATTTCCTCCATTGACAAGCGGGTTTAGAGCTATTTGAGAGGGTTTGAAGAAGAAATCAAGGGGCTCACTTGGAGGTAAGATTTTCAACTTCATAACTCGTTTCTATGTCATTTTCTAAGTAATTAAACCGGAAGATTGTTGAATTTAAACCAAAAAATTGGGGAAGTTAAGTGCATGAAATTGGAATTTTCCTTTGAGGATTTGAGTGGGCAATTGTGGTCCGATTTTGGTGTTCTTGTTATGTATAAAATTGTGGGAGGACAAGGATTCTAGTGATGTAAATTTTATCTAATTCCGAGACGTGGTCCCAGGGCTCGGGTTTGGCCAAATTTCGAGAATTGTATCTAAATTCATAGTTTTTGATTGGGTTTTGTTCCGTTAGCGTATATTGATGATATTAACCTGGTTTTGGTTATATTCGGAGAAATCGGGAGCCAATTTGAGGGGATAGAGCATCACGGGTTAGTATTGTGGCCCGGTAGAGGTAAGTAATGGTTATAAATCTTGCCCTGAGGGTATGAAACTATGGACCTCATATTTCTCACTGTTTTTAGAATGACGCACATATCAGATGACGAGTACGTGGCGCGCACTGATTTTTGGATTGGACTTGGTCCTCTCCGAGGGAACTACTGAGTTGCGTATTTTACTCTAAATCATATGTTAAATATTTTTGTAAATACTATTGCTATAGTTGGGCTATAAGCCATGTTTGGGGCATCGTGCCGACTTGTTTAGACCCCTTGGAGGCATTTTACTACTATTTCCTCACTACTGATTTATGATTTACACTCAGTCATATTGTGCTTAACTATTTTTTGAAACTCAGACTTATTTACATTATTTTGAGGTATAAAAATTATGTTTTGGGTCGAGTACCCCGTTTTACCGATACGCCCGAGGGGCTTTTGAGAGATTCTGACTGAGTGAGGCCGAGGGCCTGATTGTAAGGATATGATATGGCACAAGGTGGCTTGATATTAGTATTTGGGCTGAAGGAGCCCCTCTGGAGTCTGTACACACCCCCAATGAGCGCAGGCACCTACTGAGTGCGAGTGCTAAGTGCCTAGTGCCGAGTGTCGAGTGCAGAGTGCTGAGTGACGAGTGCCGAGTGACTAGTGATTGGGAGGCATGAGTGACAGTGAGGTTGACCGAAGGGATGATACTGAGTGGCTGTGAGGTGCTGAGTGATTTTCGGCCCGAGGGGCGATTTATGATCCATGTTTTTTCCCGAGGGGCTACTTATGATTTATTTTATTTTACACTAAATCCTTCGGTTCTTTTTATTTCTGAAATTGTTGGAAAACACATTTTTCAAAGATTTTTCTGAAGTTTTCTTTAAGGCATGTTGACTTCATATATCTATGTATATACTATTGGAAAGAAAGGTTGTGCATATTGTGAACTGATGATATTGATTATTGTGTGTTGGTAGGATTGGTTGAGGTCCCGGGGGCCTCGAGTGTATTTCGAATGCTCAAACGAGCACTTTTTGGTCTTAAGGAGTCTGCTATCATCTGGTGTTTTAGCAGTAGTGATTTCTTCACTGCGATCGCGTGGATTCATCCGTGATCGCGTGGACAGATGAAACAGTGTGATCGCCTGTACTTGGGTGCGATCGCATAGAGGTTCTGAGGCGCGTGTGGGGGATGGAGATTTGTTCTATGCGATCGCGTGTGTTGGTATGCGATCATGTAGGATGGTTTGGATTGTGCATCGCGATCGCGTGGCTGGAGTCGCGATCGCGCTAAAGGGATTATAAGTGCTGGGCAGAATGTTTTAAATAGCCCATTGTTGCAAAATTTTGTCCATTTCCTCCATTGACAAGCGGGTTTAGAGCTATTTGAGAGGGTTTGAAAAGAATCAAAGGGGATCACTTGGAGGTAAGGTTTTCAACTTCATAACTCGTTTCTATGTCCTTTTCTAAGTAATTAAACCGGAAAATTGTTGAATTTAACAAAAATTTGGGGAAGTTAAGTGCATGAAATTGGAATTTTCTTTTGAGGATTTGAGTGGGAAATTGTGGTTCGATTTTAGTGTTCTTGGTATGTATAGAATTGTGGGAGTACGAGGATTCTAGTGATGTAAATTTTATCGAATTCCGAGACGTGGTCTCAAGGCTCGGGTTTGGCCGAATTTTAAGAATTGTGTTTAAATTCATAGTTTTCGATTGAGTTTTGTTCCTTTAGCGTATATTGATGATATTAACATGGTTTTGGTTAGATTCGGAGCAATCGGGAGCCAATTTGAGGGGATAGAGCATCACAGGTTAGTATTGTGGCCCGGTAGAGGTAAGTAATGGATATAAATCTTGTCCTGAGGGTATGAAACTCTGGACCTCATATTTCTCACTGTTTTTAGAATGGCGCACATATCAGATGATGAGCACGTGGCGCACACTTATTTTTGGATTGGACTTGGTCCTCTCCGAGGCAACTATTGAGTTGCGTATTTTACTCTAAATATGTTAAATTGTGTTCTAAAGACTATTGCTATATTTGGGCTATAAGCCATGTTTGGGGTATCGTGCTGACTTATTTAGACCCCTTGGGGCCTTTTTGCTGCTATTTCCTCATTATTGATTTATGATTTACACTCAGTCATATTGTGCTTAACTATTTTTCGAAACTCAGCCTTATTTACATTATTTTGAGGTATAAAAATGATGTTTTAGGTTGAGTACCTCATTTTACTGATAGGCCCGAGGGGCTTTTGAGAGGTTCTGACTGAGTGAGGCCGAGGGCCTAATTGTAAGGATATGATAGGCCACGAAGTGGCTTGATATTAGATCTTGGGCTGAAGGAGCCCCTCCGAAATCTGTACACACCCCCAGTGAGCGCAAGTACCTACTGAGTGCGAGTGCTAAGTGCCAAGTGTCCAGTGCCGAGTGACGAGTGATTGAGAGGCATGAATGACAGTGAGGTTGCCCGAAGGGGTGATACTGAGTGGCTGTGAGGTGCTGAGTGATGTTCTGCCCAAGGGGAGATTGCTCACTGTACACACCCCATTGAGCGCAGGTACCTACTATGTGCGAGTGCTAAGTGTCGATTGTCGAGTGATTGAGAGGCATCAGTGACAGTGAGGTTGCCCGAAGGGCTCATACTGAGTGGCTGTGAGGCGCTGAGTGATGTTCTGCCCGAGGGGCGATTTTTGATCCATGTTTTTGCCTGAGTGGCTACTTATGATTTAATTCTCACTAAATCCTTCGGTTCTTTTTATTTCTGAAATTGTTGGAAAATACATTTTTCAAAGGATTTTTCTGATGTTGGCTTTTAAGGCATGTTAACTTCATATATCTATGTATATACTGTTGGAAAGAAAGACTGTGCATATTGTGAACTGATGATATTGATTTTTATGTGTTTCTTTCCGCTTAGACTTGATTTATTTTTATTACTACTGAGTTGGGGTACTCACATTATTCCCTGCACCCCTGTGTGCAGATACAGGTGCTGATACTGAGCATTAGCCATCTATTCCGTGCGGAGCCGAAGTTCGAGATATACAGGTAGCTGTTCAGCGTCCGCAGCATCTCAGTTTTCCCTTCTTATGTTGTATCTAGTTATTTGTTCGGAGGTTTTGTATTATAACAGTATACCTTTTTGGCATATTTCTTAGATGCTCATGACATGTTGACTCCGGGTTTTGGGGATGGTTAGACTGTTTCACTGTTTATTTTCCTAATGGATTGAGTAATTCTATATACTTTTATGAAATGTTGAAAATGGTTGGGATTTTGGAAAGAAATTGTAATTATGTGATTATTGGCTAGCCTAGTTCCATGATAGGCGCCATCACGGTCGGTTTAGGATTTTGGGGTCGTGACAGGAAGTTTTCAAATTAAGGTAATAGGCAGAGATATTAACATGAGGATAAGAAGAGAGTAAATAAAGTATTATGATTAAGATGTGATAAATTGGTGATAACGGTAATTAGAAATATGATAGGATGACAGAGTCTATTGTCAAGTGAAGGAAAAGACAACATGTGACAGGCCTTGAGACAATAAAAGAGCATAAGCCATGAAGTCATATCCTTATTTCGAGAAAATGAGTTGGTGACTCCAATGTGATTACCAGAAGGAAAATTTAGAACCCTGGAGTAATAGAAATCAATATGGGCTAGTGAACTAGATAAACCGAACATGAATTAGGGACTTGGGGATTTGATAATAGTCAACATCATGAGAAATTCAGAGATCGTATTCTAGCAATAATAGAGTGTAAAATAGAAGAATAACCTTTAAAGGTCATTCAGGAAGACGCTCCCTAAATCAAGCACTGTGAGCATAGTTAAGTTTAAGGTACTAAGTGTTCGAGTTACACTAAGTGTGACCCTCGTGCGTAAGACATTCAGTTATCGCGGGTAAAGAAGGGTTACCGCAAGGCTAGTAAAAGTCAGTGAAGATGTCAAAAGATGCCAAAGATGAAGAGGTAAAGCATTTGTAGGTAAATCTTCATACCTTTAAATCTTAGTACTCCCTAAATGAGGGAAGATGGTGTGATATGGTATTAGTTCAGAGTTAAGTGGTTCAGATAACTATGGAATAGTAAATAAAGAATGTGGTAAAAAGACGAAAGGGGTGAGATTGCATTTATTCATATCCAACAAATATGTTATGACTCCAAAACATTATGCAAGCATAATGGAAGGGGGATGTAATAGGGGTTCCGTCACAAGATGTTATTGATAAATAAGTGCGAATAAACACTTGATACATAATGGGTTAGTGCGAGTGGTAAGTTAAGACAAAAGACATAACCCAAGAGAGGTTATGTGGAATATAAATATGAGCATGGAGTGACGAGTAGTTAGTAGTTGATTTAGGAAAAGCTTAGTTATGTCTAGACAAGTGGTCTCAGATAAATCAGTACATCATGAAAGATAAACATAGTGAAACCCAGCATAGGAAATTTAGTCTCGCAAATACGACATCGTAATCCTTGAGAACTATTCAGATAGGAGTTGGGTAGTAAAAGGTATCGTATAAGTGTTATAGAAATAGTAGAGAGTGACACCAGGGAGACAATCGAAATTTCAATTCGGAATCAATCATAGGAGTACAAGGGCGTGGAGGTAAGTAACTAAGGATAATGATAGGCGAGTAAGAAAATCAGGAATTTTGTGGGATATACAATGTAATAAGCTTTCATATTTACAAATGTCAGAGGGTCTTCCCTAAGCTATGCATCAAATGACTAGCTGAGAAAATAAGGAAGAAGGCTTCAAGCTAAGCATAGTGACCTAAAGAGGAAATGATCTTATAACAATAGTCTCACTACAACATTGTATACACTCCATAAGAATGTGAAACCTATCGTGGCCAATGAAAGAAAAAAAAAGTTATATTTGAGATCATATGAGTTGCACGTAATTCCAATAGGTGTGGGCACTAAGATAATCCAAGTACTCATGCAACAAGTGGCAGAACGACCAGGAAACGTAATTTCTTACTTTAAAGAAAGTTGAGAAGGCACGAAAAGAATTATTCGATCAATGACCCATATTTAGTTACATTATGAAAGCACTTAAGGTTTCAGAGTATTATCCATGCAACATATATGTTAACATTCCTACAGCTATAGGAGACACTGGTATAAGTTAAAAGAAAGAATTGAGTCCACCTCACAGACAAAGGCTTGCATTGTTAGAAGATTAATGAAAAAGTAATAAATAATACCCCGAGTCGCATATCAAAAGATAGATTATGTCTACTTAAACCCTGAGAGAGAAGAGGAATCTAAAAAGTTACATCAGCTAAGTAAATTAAGAGTCTGATTATTACCTAGGTAATTATAGAAATCGTGATTGAGAACATTGCATAATCACTCTTAACATTAGAGGTACAAGAAAGATAGTACATCAACCATATTCTATAACGGCTCTACAATAAAGCCAGTTAAAAAGTACCAGCCTCATAAAGAGTAAGTATGAAGCTCCTACTGGATTGTGTACGTACTAAAGGTGCAAGTTTATAGTAGAGCTTCAAGTTGGCTGATGTGAATTCTACTTATGTTGAAGGGAGGTTATTAAAGAGATTGAAGATACAAAGCAAAATAAAAAGCTATGTAAGGTAAAGGTTAAGAAGGTACGAGATGCTCAAGTGTAGAAGGTTGTGAATAGTCCATACTTTACATAGAGGTCTAGAAGCATCGTGATTCAGTATCCACAAATGATAGTGGTGTCGTCAGTAGCATAACTTCCACCCTATGGTTTCCAGGTACCGAGAGGTCTAGTTAAGAGTGTAAAGAAAAGTTGGAGACGGCGTGATGTCTCGCTTGAGGTTCCAGAATAATATAAGTAAATCTATGGTGCTAGCAAGTCAGATGAAGGTTTCTAGTAGTATAAACATATATGTGTAGTTTGTAAGCTAAAGTATGGTAGAGCAAAATTGTTTTAGGTGTACATGAGTAAAGATAAGAAAAGGTGAATGAGAAGGTGACGAGAATAGGTAAGGCCTTAGGATTAATCCCATCAAAACAAGAGAGATGATGGTTCCCATAAGTTATAGAAAGCATCGTATAACTTGAATAAACTCGGAGGATTTTAAGACTAGGAGCACTTGGAAAAGAGGGAATGTTGCCTCGGTAGCAGAATAAGGGTGTAATTGTGATAAATGATAAGTGGATGACATATAGGCCTTCGATTGAGTAATGATTTGGGGAAAAATGGATTTCATGAATTTCACAGGATTAGAATACCCCCATAATATGAACGACATTGGGATGCTATGAAATACGGCTAATGAAATATTGTATCGTCCCTAGGTTGATCAGAAAAATAACTTTCGTTTTTCCGTGATGAGACGTGAGCCCTAAGGACAATGTATTACGTAAGATGTTTCAATTTTTCAGTGGTAGATTATAGATTAACATTAAGGTGAATCACCAATAGAAAGATAAAATTTCCAAAGTCTGAGATGAGATTAGGTCAACATTGTTAAGATGAATTGTAATGAGGAAGAACTAAAGGACTTAGATTTATATATATAGGATAAGCAGCAAGAGGGTAACCTGGAGTTGGGTAGCAAAACTCGATAACAATAAACTAAAGTAAGTGTTATGGTATAGTATGACCTACCTAGATATAGTAAATTCATAAGGATAGATAACCGAAGCTATAGCAAAAGTCGTAAGTTCGACAAAGTACCAACTGAAGGACTTCGGTAAACATATACACGCCTAGAGAGTTAGCTTGTTATTATGTATATGTTCACAAAGTGAGGCCTAGAGATTGGATAGAGTCGCACATACAAGGATAGATTCATACATGCTGCAGGACAGAGGTATAAAGAGTAACGAGATTGGAAGAATGCCGACCACAGATCATGGTGCGAGAAAGAGGCCTAAAAGGAGAAATGCCCTGGGCTTTTGATTTATTCACAGATAGTTGCCTATATGTCAAGGACAATACTAAATTATTTGCAAGAGCTATAATATATAAGACCTATCAGGGGCATCAGTCAACATTCAAGGAAGAATGTTCCAAAGGTGGGAATGATGTTACGCCCCATGTTTTCGTACATAAGAGTACGTCATAAGTAAATTGATGTAAGCTCTGAAATAAGATCATTTTTTATAGTACATAAAGTAAGCTAATCATTTTACCATGGAGATTAAAAATAATGAGGGTCATGAACAACAATTACAAGGAGGGTTGGAAGGTTCAGAAGCTAAGGAATTGAAGAAAATAAGTTTCGTCCAAAGTCGACAAGTTGGGGATCTTCCTCAGGTTCAGTACCCCTGAACACTGGAGGATCTAGCTGAAGAAACCTGTTATTCTGGAAACAGTAGAGTCCCATTGCTGACTAGAAGAAGTTGGGGCAACATTCGGCCGCTGGGCCTGGGAAGCCACTATCCAAGCCAACATCTATATAGCTCCCCAAAGATCCTCATCAGAATCACCAGACCGAAAGCTGGGGGTGGAGGTGGAACCAAAATATTGGTTGGAGGATTCATCGCACCCTCATCAGGTGTAGGAACTAGTGCAGCCTGAGCAGGACTAGTAGAACTAGGCGGTGTAGTAAATTGGGGAATATCCTCACCCCTCGGGTGCTCACGCACATCATAAATGATAAAACCACCTGCCACTTCAGGAGTAACATCGTCTCCTTGGCCAGTTCTTTTCCTCTTCTCAAGCGCCATGTATTGAAAGTTAGAGCAATGCACAAGTTAAAGGGGGGAAAATCTTAAAATCAGCTTTAGCGCACGATGAAAAAAAAAAGGAAGGGTATTATTCCTAAATATCCAAGCAACTTCCTAATTATAGACGTGGTCGACAACACACCGGTAAGAAGGACTCTACTAGAAACGCCTCCGAGATCGTAGGACACTTTAAATCCTTAGGCTCTGATACAGATTTTTTCACGCCGCAAACTTGGGGAGTGCGACTGGTGCTCAACCAAGATAACCGGGCCAAGCAAGCCTGTATAATACCTTCTACCCGGACTTTTTCATGAATAACATTCAAAATTTCAATTCATTAATTAGGTAGGGAGGAGGATCAAGTAAACATCAACACCAATTTATTATCAGCAGTTACATCATTTATGAGTGTCCAAAATATATATTTTTTCATAGTTTAATTTGGAACGTGTGATACGAATTACAACATTACTGGTTTGACTTTCCTTACACCAATATACCACCCACACTATGTCTACTGAGCCTCTACTACATACAAAAGAGTATGGTGACAGTGCCGGCGGTGATACTTCAAAATATAGTAATATACGCAAAACAAAACATGTATAACCCCGGAATGATATGGGGCTCACAGACTCAGCTAGGAAGATTGAGTACCACTATCAGTGGTCACTATTCTCTTCTATGGAACCACCTGCATCGATTAAAGATGCAGCGTCCCGGCAAAAGGGACGTTAGTACATGCCTATAAAAACCAATCACCTAATCAAGAACTTGGATTTGCAACATAAATATGATGAATTATGGATAAAATAGAATAGTATAGATAGTTGCTAACGCCAAGGAAGATTTACCAAGAGCTGTCCACGTCACTAATAAATTTTAAGACGAGAACCTTTGTAACCATCTTTAAAAAAAACCGCCCCTTGACCTCACCCCCATGTATGCGGGTGGAGGTGCATCATGATACCAATACTTACACAGAACGGCCCTACCGCCTCACCCCGATATGTGCGGGTGAGGGTGTAACAACAATACCAATACCTACATAGAGCGGCCCTGCCGTCTAACTTCGATATGTGCCGGTGGAGGTGTACTAACAATACCAATTCGTACACAAGCAGCCCTACCGCCTCTCCCCAATGTGTGTGGGTGGAGGTGTAGAAACAATACCCATTACAATCTCTACCCAATTTGGCATAAAAATTTTCATATGTAACACGACTTGGAATTATAACATGTAGATACATAATCCATAGTTAGAACAAGTCCTTAATCAATAACACAACATAATAAGAGCATTTGATCACGAATCAAACATGTATTTTGTCACAAATTTTATTCGGAATAATTGACTTATATTATACATATTGGAATTTCAAGGGTGATGAGGGGTTCAATTCTTGAAGAAGAGTCTAGCCATCACACCTCGCTTTGAGCTTTACTTAATTCACTATACAATTTTGAATCCTAGAAACTCTAATATATTTAGAGATATAGCAAAATTCAACATAAATTAGGAAGGAGTTCACGATTCTAGCTCATTTGAGCATTTTATCAAACACAAAATGACCATTGTGATCTCAATGTCTTCCTATGGCTGATTCCCCTATTTCATTACCCAAAATCTACCCAATTGAGCTCAACAATTATTCCACAACCCTAGGTAGTACATGCATGCGTAATGAAGCACTCCCACACCCAAGAATGGTTTGGCTTGTTACCTATTTTCAGTTAAATCTCGAAATTGAAGGTTAGGGAGTAGAATCGTACCTTTTGGTTGAAGACCTTGTGAGTCACCCTAGAGAAATCTTAAAGGTTTGAGTGAAGATTTATGAACAAAAGAGTTATAATTCCTCTTCTCACTGTAGAACACCTTCCCCTCTTTCTAAAATGTAGATTTTATCTTTTTAAAATTACCCCTAATAGTGTTTTATGAAAAGAGGGCCGGGCTATAAAAACCCAAAAATAAAGCTCTGAAACGGGATTTGCAGTTCCATATGCGACTGTGAAATGCTTCCGCGGTCCACGAAATATATCGCGAAATGGCCTTCCGGAACTGGGCTGGCCTGCCTCACTCTACGACCGTTATGAGGTTTGTAGAACTGTTTCGCGGTCGCATAATGCGCCGCAGAACCTTCTTCCGAAAAATTTCAAAGCTTGATATGCAATCAAAGTGCGGCCGGCAAAATCTTTTTGTGTTCGCATAATGGGCTGCAAAAATCACATAAAAAATGGCCCAAATTATTATCTCCCTCTACGGCCATTTTACGGCCCGTAGAGTGATTCCTCAGCCGTAAAATGGGCCGTTGAAATTCCCTATTCTCGTAAAGACCCGTAAAAATTTCATGGCTAAAAATAATGCCCCAATAGGTGCCCGTGTTGTTATAACTATAGAAATTCTTAAAACGGCCCCTTTTTGAGTAAAAAGTACCCCGGGACAAAAAAGATAAAATTTTCCAAATTTGCGCAGGTCTGCGGTCCACTATGGGATCACAGATCAGGTATGCGGACGCATAGTGGTCGCATACTTGGACAGTTTACTGTCAATTTTGAGGAGAACTATGAGCCCTAGAATGCTATCGCATTTCACGAATGCGGGCCGCATAGTTATCGCATTCTTGCACCTTGACTTTTGCGGATGGAGTTTAACAGGTATGCGGACCGCATAGTGGTCGCATACCTGGACAGTCTACTTTTCTTTTTGGCCCATTTTAGGGACAATTATGCGACAGAAATGCGGACCGCATAGCAGGAAGGTGATTGCATTCCTGAGCGCATTTCTGCTTTGAGACTGTTAAATTTCTAATTTTATACTCAACCAACAGTTCATTAAAACACCTCCCCCTCTTATTTTAAGCTCATTTTATAATAAATTAGAGAGAGGAGAGAGTGGGTTCTAGAGAGAGAGAGTGCCATCTTCATCAAATTTGTTCCTCCATCACTACTCAGGCCTGGAATTGATCAAGTACGACACCATTTTATTAACTACAAGAGGTAAGCTTCTGCCTACCAACCTTAACTTCTAGGTTTTTGTCAAAATAAAACATGGTTAGATGAGTTCATAAAGATAGGGGGGGGGGGTAGGAGTCTTGCATGCATGTAACCAACTAGTCATAATCTAGTAAAATGAAATGGGTAAGAGTAATCTTTCACTAAAAAGAGGATATCAAATCTAAAGGAACACCTAGTGGTTGATATAATGCTCAAGTGAGTTCAAGACATGATCATTATTCGTAATTCTAAGTTTGATTATGCCACATTGTGAACTAGACTGAAGATGCTAGAAGTTTCGGTGAATTATGGTAGAAAATAAAAGGGAAAATTCCGATTCAAGGTATGTATGGCTAACTTTAATCCTTGTAGAGTCATCTTGTTGGTGTCCAAGCACCCGGTATGAAATCTTGTTTGAGCATATGTGAATTGACTGCCCTGTTATGTCGAGGTGTAAGACGTCGTTCTTTGAAATTCTTAATTGATTACCATGTTATATGAGCTTGCAAAAAGGTGATTCTTTGTGCTTACTGTATTATGTGCAAAGATCGTTAAATGTTGAATACATCGGTATGATAAGATGCGATGCACAATGAAAGAAATGATAACGAAATAAAGTGTTGAATCTATCTAAGTGCAAAATGATGTGTAGTAAATAGTGAAAAAAAAACGGGGATAAACTAATTGAGCTATGCGTTGATGGCATACCGTATATGACTCACTGTTTGATAAATATTTCTGTGGCCTTGATTTCATGTGGTTACTTGGTTGTTACGAATGAATATCCTTGACGATGAGAATCCTTGTGATTGATTTATTGGTTGATGTTGCTATTAATTGCATTGATGAACGTATCAAAGTGCTAAAGGCTGTGTAGCAAATGATTAAAGTAAATATGGGCTAATTTTATTGAGTTGAAGATTGTGGCAACACCATATATGGATTTCTGATTGGTAAGGATCAGCGCGCCTTGATTTCACATAGTTATTGGTAGATATGAACTTATGTTCTTCATGATAAAGATCCTTGTGATATAAATGCTGGTGCTTGATGCTGTGAAGTGTGATTGTAAGGTGGGATCGGGTTGAACGCTGTAACAGAATTGTCAGGTGGGATCGGATTACACGCTGCAACACGAAGTAATAAGGGTGGAGATGTAATAAGGGTGAACTGTGATTGTACGGTAGGATCGAGTTGCGTGCCGCAACAAAAAGTAATAAGGGTGGAGGTAATAAGGGTGAGATGAGAATGGACGGTGGGAACGGGTTGCGCGCCGCAATAGGTGAGCAATTAAAACAAGTAACTGTGAGGTCTTCATTTATGGTTTTCTGTATACTTGTGTGGTTACCCTAATTGTTTTGTAATTGTGTATTGTTTAATTCTGCTTGGAATAAACTTGGTTCATACATGCTAGTACTATTCAATGGTACAAACGTTCCTTTCGCCAGGGGCACTACATCTTTTATATGGATGTAGGTTGTTCCACAGCAGGTAGCTCAGCCCGCCGATAGTGGTGTTTCCCCTTCATACCTTCAGCAGATCCGGTGAGCCCCACTTCCTCTCGGGGCCATGTGTAGTCTACATCATCTTCTTGTATACGTTATGTCTTTTAAGGTATAGTCGGGGCCTTATTGCCGACAAGTATTGTGTAAACCCTTAGTACTCTTAGAGGCTCCGTAGACACGATGTGGGTTGTACATATATGTATTTTGGGCGGTAAATGTGTTTACTAGTAATTGTGGTCCGAATCAGAATTATTGTATGTTTTGTGATAATCAAATGTTGAAATGATAAAGGATGAAATGAACTCAAGTAGTAGATTCATGTTTAAACTCTAAATTGCTAATTCATGTGGAATACGGTACATCATAAACACGGGGTAACACATTGGGCAGGAAAGGCAATCCAGGTCCTCTTGACCGGGTTCACCCGGTTAGGAGCCGGTCTCGTCCCCCGGTTTTGGGGCGTGACAAACTTGGTATCAGAGCCTAAGGTTTTTAAAAAAGTGTCCTAGGATGTCTTGGAGCTGTGTCTAGTAGAGCCCTTCGTATTGGTGTGTTGTCGACCACATCTATAATTAGGGGGATGTATGGACATTTAGGAAAATACCCTTTCATTGTTACTCTGTATCGTGCGATGAAGTGGAAGATGAAAAGATCTTTATCTAACTCGTGCATTATTCCAATTTTTAGTAAATGGCACCCATGAAGAGAGCCCGACTCGGCCCAGAGGCCAATGCCACCCCAAGAGTGGCCTGTGAATTCTTTATCTGATGGTGGGGGTGAGAATGATTCCCCGACCCTCCCTGACTCCTCCACTCCAGACCAGTCTATTCCTATCCCTGCTCCAGCAGAGGTGCTACAGTCCCTCCCGCTGATGTTCCTAATCCTTCCTCAACCCCAGCTTTCGGTCCCGATATTTCTGATGGGGACCTCAGGGGAGCTATTCAGATGTTGACTCAGCTAGTGGCCTCCCAGGCCCAAAAATCACATGCTGCCCCTGCATCTTCTAGCGAGTAAAGGGGTTCTTCAAGTTACAGGGTCAACCAGCTTCTACGGTTAGCCCCTCCAGAGTTCACAGGCACCGACCCAAAGGAAGATCCTCAGGATTTTATAGATGAAATGTACAAGAGTCTCTGGGCCATGAAGGCTACAGAGACAAAAGGGGGTTAAGTTGGCTTCCTATCAGTTAAAGGGAGCAGCGTATTCGTGGTTTGATATGTGGGAGAGCTCCCGTAGGGAGGGGAGCCCTCCGGCAAAGTGGGATGAGTTTGTTGATGCCTTCATAGATCATTTCTTGCCTACCGAGACTATGGTAGCCCGTGCTACGGAGTTTGAGGTCCTTAAGCAGGGCATCATGAGTGTGTGGGGGTACCACATGGAGTTCGTGTGCCTGTACAAATATGCCATCCACATGATGCCGACTATGGAGGCCAGAGTTCGACTGTTTGTTCAAGGCCTTAGTCCCTTGGTTGTTAACGAAGCTCCTACAACTGCCTTGCATTCAGATATCAATTATGGGAAGATCGTGGGATTCGCCCAGACCACAGAGTCTTGGAAGTTGAAGATAAGAATAGAGAGGGAGGGTAGTTGTAGGGTATGGTCAGCAGGCAATCCTGGGAGTTCAGTTGGAGGAGGGAGGGAGGTCATTGGGAGAAGGTCATCAGGGCCATCCCAGTCCTATGCTCAGTCCTGAGCCAGTGCCCCGCCATCAGGGCACAATTATCATCGGGGAGGTCGCTTTGGACCAGGTTCGGATAGCAGGAGGTTCCACCAGTCGGGTCATTCTAGTGGGAGGTTCTAGCAGCAGTGAAGGGCCCCATGCCCTAAGTGTGGGAGGTTTCATTATGAGCCTTGTTAGTTGGATATACCGGTATGATATAGATGTGGAGAGAGAGACTATATCCAGCGAGACTGTCGCACACCCAGTCAGGGCGCGAGAAGGGGTACTGCTCAACCATTCAGCTCTTCATCCGCTACATCTTCAGCATGCCCTCCAGCTCTAGTAGGGCACAATACGGTTAGGGGTGAGCACGGGGTTGAGGGGGACCCAGTCGGTTCTATGCTTTGAGTGGTCCCCAGAGTGCGGAGGCTTCCCCAGATGTTGTCACAGGTATTATGATTGTTCAGTCACACGACGTTTATGCTCTTATTGATCCTGGGTCTTCTTTTTTATATGTTACTCCATTCATTGCTTCAAGGTTTGGGAACAACTTCACGAGCCGTTCTCTCTGTCGACCCCGGTTGGTGATTCCATTACGCCCGTGCGAGTCTATAGTGTCACACCTCCTTTTTTATACGCCCCAAAGGGGGTATGGGAGTTTTTCCAATTAAAGT